>SJYX01009560.1:72874-83443 GCA_006410675.1 Oreotragus oreotragus | reverse complement strand
CATTCTGAAGGAGATCAACCCTGGGATTTCTTTGGAAGGAATGATGCTAAAGCTGAAACTCCAGTACTTTGGCCACCTCATGCGAAGAGTTGACTCATTGGAAAAGACTCTGATGCTGGGAGGGATTAGGGGCAGGAGGAGAAGGGGACGACAGAGGATGAGATGGCTGGATGGCATCACGGACTCGATGGACATGACTCTGAGTGAACTCCGGGAGATGGTGATGGATAGGGGGGCCTGGCGTGCTGCGATTCATAGGGTCGCAAAGAGTCAGACACGACTGAGCGACTGAACTGAACTGAGGCAAAAGGTAAGCCTGCAGGACTTTGAAGTCTGGCTAGGAACAGTAAACAATGTACATTTCCTAGGAGGCGGATTCTCTACCATCTGAGGCTATTCCTTTGTCCCCTTCCCAAAGTCCTTAATAGGCATTTGAGGGACTTCCTTGGCATTTCAGGCTTTAGGACTCCTTACTGACAACGGCCTGGCTTCAATCTCAGGTGGGGGAACTAGGACCCCACAAGCCCTTGGGTGCAGCCAGAAAAAAGAGAAAGACATTTGAGAAACTCTCCTGGGTTCCAAGGGCTATAGTGACTATATGGTCTCTCTTGCTGATCCAGGTTTACACGTCCCAAGATTTGGAAAGAGTCCCTCTCCATGGGACATCCTGTAGAAATGAGCACCACTAGAGATCATGTACATAAAGCAAGCACCTTTCCGCCCCATGTTATTGAAGGGCGTAAATATATTCTTACTGTCCCCAAGAAAGGACCTGAGAGAGAAGCCAAGGACACAAAGCTGTCCAAAACCTCTCTCCTCTCTGCCAGGCTCAAATAGGCCTGTCTTTTTATTCCAATCAATAGACTGCTGGGCGGATGGAGAGCTCACTGAAGGCAGGAACAAAGATACACCCTGCAGCACTGAATACAACCCGCACACCTCAGAAGCTGAGAAAGCTTGGCTCTGACCTGACTCCGAGAGGAGGAAGCAGAAAGAGGGAGGGAACCAGAGCCAGGAGCTCCTGCCTCCCCCTTCAGGCAGCGGGGAAGTTCTAATGAAAAGCCTGCCAGGCCTCTAACGAGAAGTAAACTGCCAGCAGGCTGTGATTGCTCATTGTTTGGTTATAATTAGCCGTGTTCCGCGATGGCAAAGCTGCAGCCTGCTGCGAGCAGGAGCAGAGCTGGGGGAGGGCTGCCACCCTCGCAGCCACCAGCCTCTGGCTCTGGGCTCCAAGACCTGCTTCCTGGCCCTGCCTGCCCTGCACCCAGGGGCAAGGCCCCTGGCTGGCCTACGTGAATCACTGGTACTGAGCCCACACCAAGTCCTGTCCCTAAGCCAGAGAGGAACCGCCTACTGTGGCTGCAGGAGAGTGAGCTGAAAAAGCAGGTACGGCTGAGCGGTAGACCAAGTTGTCTGTAATTCCAAGCCATGTGACCACAGACAAGTTAACCTCGGGGCCTCAGTTTCCCCACCTGTACAATGGGACAGTAGCAGTGCCCGTCTTCCTTGTGGGCTGTGGTGAGAGTTGAAAGGGATACCTCAGCTAAGGCGTTTGCCAGAGTGCTTGGTGTGCAGTTGGGGCTCAGTGCCCTGGGCCTGCAGTTGTGGAGGGGATGGGAAGTGGGCGTCTTTCTACTCAGGCCCTTTCCTCTCTCCTTTCTCCACTCTTTGTCTTCACACCCTTGGTTGGGCTCCATGCCCCTCCCCGACTCCCCCAGCAGTCTCTGGCTACTCTTTTTTCTTCCCTATGGAACCAACTTTTGGGCGAGGGTCTGCCTTCGCAGTTTCAGTCTCAGTGTGAACTCTGTGACCTCTCCTAGGAGGTCTTGAACTTTTTTAGTGACCATCAGAAAAAAAGGGCTTCCCAGGTAGATGATGATTTAGCTGTTAAGTTCTGTCTGACTTCTGCAAGGTGAGCCCGCCAGGCTCCTCTGTCCGTGGGATCTCCCAGGCAAGGATACTGGAGTGGGTTGCCATTTCCTTCTCCAGGGGATCTTCCTGACCCAGGGATCAAACCCGTGTCTCCTAATCAAACTGTCTTCTGCTTTGGCAGATGGTCTTCTGCATTGCAAGATTTGTTACTGCTGAGCCACTAGGGAAGTGTTAAAGAACCTGCCCGCCAAAGCAGGAGACATAAGAGATGCAGGTTTGATCCCTGAGTTGGGAAGATCCCCTGGAGGAGGGCACGGCAGCCCACTTCAGTATTCTTGCCTGGAAAATCCTATGGACAGAGGAGCCTGGTGGGCTGCAGTCCACAGGGTCTCACAGAGCTGGACACGACTGAAGTGACTTAGCACTCACAGGATGGAAAAAAAAAAACAAAACATTTTACATAGTGACCCAAGACACACATATATATAGGTAAATAAAACAGAAGAATCAAAAGTTTCAGGAAACAGTATTTATCCAAATCAAGTGTGATGTATCCTGACACATTCTGTTCTCTTCCTTTTTCTTTTCTATTCTGTGTCTCTGTCTAAATCTGTATCTCTCTGTCTATCTGTAGTTTTGAAGTTTTGCTAAAACTTAGTACCTTCTGGAAAAGGCAGTGGCACCCCACTCCAGTACTCTTGCCTGGAAAATCCCATGGGCGGAGGAGCCTGGTGGGCTGCAGTCCATGGGGTTGCTAATAGTTGGACAGGACTGAGCGACTTCACTTTCACTTTTCACTTTCATGCATTAGAGAAGGAAACGGCAACCCACTCCAGTATTCTTGCCTGGAGAGTCCCAGGGATGAGGAAGCTTGGTGGGCTGCCGTCTATGGGGTCACACAGAATCGGACACGACTGAAGTAACTTAGCAGCAGCAGCAGCAGCAGCAGCAGTACCTTCTAAATGGACTTCAGAACCTAACAGTGTGCTGAGACCAGTAGTGTGAAAAACAATACCCCAGGTGGAAGAGGCCAGCTAACTCTCACCTTTGATTATAGAATCAAACTCTATTCCCTCTTAAATGGATTTTTATCAGGGAATTAGTGGAAAAGAGAATTCTGAAAGCTGAAGCCATGCAGCCACATCCGAGGCTTAAAAATGAAAGCAAGTTTGAATCTCTGTTCATCAGGAGAGTGTGTTTTTTTGCATAAGTTTTGGGGGCTTCAGAATCAAGCTTCCAAATACAGGAGATCTCCCATTCTTTGTTCCTACACCAACCCACAAGCTAACTTTTCCTTAGCTGGAATTCCAGCAAATCTTTCAAATGCCACTCTGCCTAGGTGCTGGGGAAGGACAAGAGTTATATAGATTCAGCTGACTGGAAATGCTCTGAGTTAAGATTGTACTTACAGTTTTTTGTTGTTGTTTTTTTTTTCTGTAACAGATTCAGGGTGTGTGGCCTTGCAAGTACTTATGAGGACAATCGGATAAAATATTTAAAACAAGAACTGTCCTGGTGAGCCCTCAACTTAGAATCACAAGGTTAACATGAGAAGTGAAGAATCTGATGCCAAAAGAGTCAGAAGGAGGGAGGAGTCCTTTATCCCATACGCCTAGGTCCAGGTGTATTGACTGGAGGAAGGGAGCCCTGGGCTTCCAGAACCTTCTCGAATACCATAAACGTCTCCTAATACCCTTGAGGGTGCTTAGTAATTAAATACACAAGTAGATTTGTAGGAGGACTGGCTCCTGATTGGGAAGAGGAGAAGCAGAGAGAGTAAGGGAAAGGAGAAGGCTTCCAAAGTGTGTCTCAGTTTGGCTTACAGCCGCATGGGCTGTCAGTTTCCTGCTCACCCTGCTCTGCTCCAATCTCCCCCTACTCCCTGCCAGGCCCTCACAGCTCCCTCTGCCCTTCACAACTTGACTTTGGCCAAAGTGGCTGCTTTTATTGAAGAAGGAAGAAGTCCTGGGCTGGGCTGAATGTTCACCCTTGGCTCTTCTTGGATCAGTCCCATGAAGAAGAATGACTGAATCATTTCCTCGTCATTTAGGTGCTCACATGCTGGGATTCCTCCTTCCTACACTACAAACTGGGTTTCTGAAGCTTGAGTAGGACAACAGTCCCTAGAAGGATCTAAGGATCCCACTCTTCACAACTGTCTACTTCCAGCACTAGCTGTATACACTGCCTGCATCTACACGTCTCAGCAGGACACAGAGGCAATTGGAATGGTCATTTCCGGGCCTGGGCTTCTGTGAGACCCTCAGGAAGGAGGTTGATTCCAACATATACATAAGGATTTGCTCTGGGACACAAGGGAGGAAACCAGGTGAGATAAAGAAAAGCCTCCTCTGAGACCTTCCTCTCCAGACCACAAGGAGAGAAGGTGAAGGGCACAGGGGGTCATCTTTCAAGATATCTTTCAACTGCTATTAAACAAACTGGGCTTCCCTGGTGGCTCAGCGGTTAAAGCGTCTGCCTCTAATGCGGGAGACCCAGGTTCCATCCCTGGGTCGGGAAGATCCCCTGGAGAAGGAAATGGCAATCCACTCCAGTATTCCTGCCTGGAGAATCCCATGGACGGAGAAGCCTAGGAGGTTACAGTCCACGGGGTCGCAAAGAGTCGGACACGACTGAGCGACTTCACCTTCACCTTCACCTAAACAAACTGGCTCAGCCCAGCACATAAGATCAATGTTCACAGACTCCCAACCTCAACGCCAGAAAGTAAAACTCAAGTCCTTTAAACCGTTTACCCAGTCACCTCATGCCAAGCTCTGACCTCACTCTTCCTTAGCCCTGCACCTTCGGCAAACAGTGCCTTTGATGAAAAGCCCTGGCTGCTGTTACTTTCTGCCATCTACCTCCTTTGCCTACTGGTTTCCTATGTCTATGTCTCTGGGAATCTAATTGTGATTAAATTACAGGGTAATGCTAATAGGGGGGTGAGAACCCAGCTAATAGCTCACTGTTCCACTAGGCAACAATTGCAGTAATCACAAAGTGAAAGGCTCCCGCATGTTAGTGGGAGGTTGCTGGGGTTTCCTGGCCTACGCTTCCTCCACACCCCTGTCTGAGCAAGTGAATACCGTTCACAGGCACACCAAAAACCCAGAGGCAAGTGAAGATGAAAACATTATTGAAGGAATGAGGGGGAACGCAAGAAAACTTTCAGAAATGAGAACTGGCACCACAGCAAAAGCAGAAGCGAAGAGAACTGGGTTCAACATCTTGGGAAAAAAAATATCTTGGAAAATGAAACCAAGCAACCAAATCGATATGAAAGAGCTTTGGTGTGGGATATCTGGGATGTGATGAAGTTGGAGAAGCACTGGTCCTGACTTCACTTTCTCTGGATTTGGCCTGACAGAGAGCACATGTGAAATAAACAGGCAAAGCAAATCCACACCACAGGTGTTCCAAAGAGATACAGGCAGCAGCACTACCATTCCATCTAATAAACTGTACTCGCCTTGAGATAGAAGAAAAACAACGTGACTCAGTTTCTGACGTTAAGGTCCACACAGTCCAAGGTGGGGGGGGACTCAATAGTGTCTACCAGCAAGTTCCCAGTTCCTGACCCTCATGACCCCTTTCTCAAATTAAAAAGCACTTCATAGGATCTCAGCTATAAGGAACATAGGGCTTCCTGTTCCCATTCTACAGATGCAGAAACCAAGACTCAGAGAGGTAAATTGCTCAAGATTATGCACAGTCCAAGTTTCCAAATTGCTTTGGCTCTTGCCTCTTCCTGCAGGAGTCCCCAGCGAGTCTCAGTCCATTCTTGAACGAATCTGCTCCACCACCTCATACCACACCCTGGAGGTGCTAGAAAGCAGGGGGGGACAGCAACTCCACTCCAGAGTCAGAGTACCACAGAAGGATGCCCATGCCGTACAGAGCTGGCTTGAAGCGCTCCCTCTCTCACTAGAATGCAGATCTGGACCTAAAAAGGCAGGGCCTGGGAGTGTTAGTCGCTCAGTCAAATCTGACTCCTTGTGACCTCATGGACTGTAACCCTCCAGGCTCTTCTGTCTATGGAATTTTCCAGGCAAGAATACTGGAATGGGTTGCCATTTCCTTCTCCAGGGGATCTTCCCAACCC
Source organism: Oreotragus oreotragus (assembly GCA_006410675.1). NCBI lineage: Eukaryota > Metazoa > Chordata > Mammalia > Artiodactyla > Bovidae > Oreotragus > Oreotragus oreotragus. The sequence continues at coordinate 77,466 of SJYX01009560.1, read as the reverse complement.
AGGAATCAAACCTGTGTCTCCTGCATTGCATGCAGATTCTTTCCCGTCTGAGCCACCAGGGAAGCAGGGCCTGGGAAATACATCCAAATGGTATATAGTATCTTTTGCCTGAAAAATAGAAGTAAAGGTCATATCAATGCTTAGGATTCAGATAATAGAAGCATTTTGGTTCAAGATGTATCCTAAATCAAATGAAAGCAGACAGATATAGAAGTTTCGGCTAAATCACAATAAATTCCAAATTCCAAAGGGAGGTGCTAGACCAGGATTTACAAACTAAGTGGCAAAGACTATTTAAGGTACAATAGAGTTGAGGATTTTAGATGAGATTTTAGATGATTTTAGATGAGAATTTCTTTGGAGAAAGTTGTGTTATAAATTCCACCCCATTCCTATCCCAAATGTGTCAAGAGTGAGAAACCAGAGGAGTTCCCTGGGGGTCTAGTGGTTAGGATTCGACACTTTCACTGCTTTGGCCCGGGTTCGTTCCCTGTTAGGGGAAACTGAGATCCTGCAAGCCACACAGCTTGGCCAAGAATAAAGACTGAAAAACCGAAACAGCAAGAAAGATGGCAGGGTAGAGTTTACTTTTGGAAAGTAACTATACTCACAGAGTTGTTGGGGCAAAGATGAGAGCTTGTGAGTGAGTGAGAGAGGGCTGCCTAGAATAGTCGAAGATCCTACCAAGAGAACAGCTGAGAGGGGCAGAGAGATCTCAGCCAGGAGAAAAGTGAAGGGAAAGCGCAAGTCGCTCAGTTGTGCCGGACTCTTTGTGATCCCATGGACTATACAGTCCATGGAATTCTCCAGGCCAAAATACTGGAGTGGGTAGCCTTTCTCTTCTCCAGAGGATCTTCCCACCCCAGGGATCGAACTCAGGTCTCCCACATTGCAGGAAGATTCTTTACCAGCTGAGCCACCAGGGAAGCCCAAGAATACCGGAGTTGGTAGCCTATCCCTTCTCCAGAGAATATTCCTGACCCAGGAATCCAACTGGGTCTCCTGCATTGCAGGTGGATTCTTTACCAACTGAGCTATCAGGGAAACCCAGAGAAGCTAAAGGTATGGCCAGATTCCTAGGGATGGGGGAAGGAGCAAGTGATAAGCCCAAGGAAAGTACATCAGTCCGACTAAAGAACTGCATATGATAGCAATGGAGGTGTTCTGGACGGAATATTTGTGCCTCCTCAAAATTTGTATGTAGAAATCCTAGCCCTAGATGTGACGGTGTTTGAAGGAGGGCGATTTGGGAGGTGATTAGGTCATGAGGGTGGAGCTCTCACGAAATGGGATTTAGTGTCCTCAGAAGAGGCTGAAGAACTAACTTTCTCTCATTCTGCCATGTGAGGAAATGATGGAACTGGTTAGCATTCAGCAACCACAATCAGGTCTCAGGAAAGCCCTGCCCCTCAGACTTCAGCCTCCAGAACTGGGAGTAATCAATTTCTGTTATTATAAGCCACCCAGCCTATGGTACTTTGCTATATAGCTGCCCGAACTGATTAAGACAGGAGGTGATATAAAGCATCCACACAAGTCAGCTTTAAACACCTGCCAAGTCTGGAAAACAATGCCAGATTCCCATGCCTGCACCAAGCAAGTGGGAACTTCCCTACTTTTTCCTGCTCCAACACTGTATGCATCAAAAACTACAGTTGAAAAGACGGAAGAGTAATTCTCTAATAAAAAAAGATATCCAGCATCTAAAAAATAAAAGATGGAAGAGGAGGGACAGAGGCATTGTTGACTGTGAGTGTTTCACCTAAGCTGAGGAGATGGGAAAAGCCTTAATTTTACATCATATTTGGAATGTTAATGATTATATGAACTTTTTAATCACTGAGTTTTTTCCTACTCCAAGGGCCCTTCCTGACCCAGGGATCGCACCCATGTCCCTTGTGTCTCCTGCAGGCGGATTCTTTACCACTGCGTCTCCTGGGAAGCCGGTCTATATTCAGGCTTGGATGAATACAGGCTAAGAAAGATCGAGAAGGTCACAGAGCCTGCCTGAAATTGTATCCAGGTGCAGCAGATACAACAGCCCCACCCAATGAATTTAAAGGTTTAACAAGAGAGAAAGCTTAAGGTTCTTTACAATTACTTCCCATGAGTTGTACTTGTTTAATGTGACAGTTGTTCAAAAAAATATATTGATTGGAAGCTATACTCAATATTTCATAATAACCTGTAAGGGAAAAGAGAAATGCTGGGCCGGGTGAAGCACAAGCTGGAATCAAGATTGCCGGGAGACATATCGATAACCTCAGATAGGCAGATGACACCACCGTTAGGACAGAAAGTGAAGAAAAACTAAAGAGCCTCTTAACGAAGGTGAAAGAGGAGAGTGAAAAAGCCGTCTTAAAACTCAATATTCAAAAACTAAAATCATGGCATCCGATCCCATCACTTCATGGCAAATAGATGGGGAAACAATGGAAACAGTGACAGACTTTATTTTCTTGGGCTCCAAAATCACTGCAGATTGTGACTGCAGCCATGAAATGAAAAGACGCTTGCTCCTTAGAAAAAAAAGCTGTGATAAACCTAGACAGCATATTAAAAAGCAAAGAGATCACTTAGCTGACAAAGGTCCACCTAGTCAAAGCTATGGTTTTTCCAGTAGTCATGTATGGATGTGAGAGTTTGACCATAAAGAAAGCTGACCACTGAAGAATTGATGCTTTTGAACTGTGGTGCTGGAGAAGACTCTTGAGAGTCCCTTGGACTGCAAGGAGATCCAACCAGTCCATCCTAAAGGAAATCAGCCCTGAATATTCATTGGAAGGACTGATGCTGAAGCTGAAGCTCCAATACTTTGGCCACCTGATGCAAAGAACTAACTCATTTGAAAGGACCCTGATGCTGGGAAAGGTTGAAGGCAGGAGGAAGAAGGGGACGACAGAGGATGAGATGGTTGGATGGCATCACCACCTCAATGGACATGTATCTGAGTAAGTTAGTGGTGGACAGGGAGGCCTGGTGTGCTGCAGTCCATGGAGTCACAAAGAGTTGGACATGACTAGTGACTGAACTGATAAGGGAAAAGAATCTGAAAAAAAAGATGGATTTGTATGTATAACTGAATCACTTGGCTGTACATCTGAAACTAACACAACATTATATACAAACTATACTTCAACTTAAAAAAAAAAATACTGATTTGTTAAATTGCTCTCCTAAGAAAGCTAGGAACAGTGATGCCATGCATAAATAGACCTTTACTCCTCTGACTGGCTACTGGGGAGAGAGAAGCCAGTGATAGACCAGGCTCCACTCTCACTAAAGGACCTGTTTGGCCAGGAGCCACCCCTCTGTACAGGGTGGAGCTGGGGGAACCAATACCCAAGGTCATCCTGGGCAAGGTCTGCAGCTGGTGGAACACCACCAACCTGTTCTGAGGATGTCCTGAGTGTCCGAGGCTCTCCCTGGACAGGAGGAAGGGGGAACCATGAGCAGAGTCTGGTGCAGGAGGTGCCAGGAACAGAGAACCCGCTCCATTTGTCTGGATGGGAGGAATTCTGCTCTGGGCTGGCTGGGAGGTCATGTTGAACTGTCCGTGCCCCTAGGTTCTTTGTTCACAATGTATCATCAATAGGCCTCTTTGTGCCTGGGGTGAAGCAGACTCATTTAAGCTGGAGGCCCACAGGTGGGCAAGGGAGGATGGAAATGGACGTGTTGGAAAATAATGAAGGAGGATGGAAATGGACGTGTTGGAAAATAATGAAGGAGTTTAGAGGTCATGCCTCTGGATGGAGGCCCGCCCTGTTCCCTGGTCGAGTTCTAGCTGAGCATCAGGCTGAGACCTCTCTCTTTTACACATATACACACACACACTCATAGAAGCAGCATTAGGAAGTAAAACATAAAACACCAGGATTTCTAGCACACATCTTACCCATTGTGTCCTCACTGAACTCGCTGTCTTAAAATATCCCTCCTCAAACACAGCCCACACATCACCACCAGGTTAACATCCTCAGTCCCATTTTTACCTTGTCCCTTTCTACAAACTGCTCCTGGAGTCTCCGTTGCCTTCAGACTGTAGCCCAAGTTCTAGGAGGGTTTCAAATCATCCACATTCTCAACCCTCGGTGGTTCTTTCTTCCAAACAAACCTGCTCTGTTTACCCCCAAATCTGCTTTGTGCTTCCTGCCTCATTGGTTCACGGGCTTCCTGGGGCCTCAGCCAGAGCTGCGGAGAGTGGACTGGACCCGAGACCTGGCCACTGAGTCTGAATCTGCCACTGCCTCTTTGCAGACAGGTGACCTTCAGGAAACCTCCTCACTCTCTAAGCCTCATTTTTTCCTGTCGTAAATTATTAGACAATGATTTTGATTTTTTTGTTTGCTTCTAGCTCAAAGTTCATTGGAGAAGGAAATGGCAACCCACTCCAGTATTCTTGCCTGGAGAATCCCAGGGATGGGGGAGCCTGGTGGGCTGCCGTCTATGGGGTCACACAGAGTCGGACACGACTGAAGTGACTTAGCAGCAGCAGCAGCAGCAGCTCAAAGTTCGCAGAAGGCAATGGCAACTCACTCCAGTACTCTTGCCTGGGAAAATCCCATGGACAGAGGAGCCTGGTGGGCTGCAGT
>SJYX01009560.1:28925-68065 GCA_006410675.1 Oreotragus oreotragus | reverse complement strand
CCACACAGTCAAAGGCTTTGGCATAGTCAATAAAGCAGAAATAGATGTTTTCCTGGAACTCTCTTGCTTTTTGATGATCCAATAGATGTTGGCAATTTGATCTCTGGTTCCTCTGCCTTTTCTAAAACCAGCTTGAACATCTGGAAGTTCATGGTTCATGTATCACTGAAGCCTGGCTTGGAGAATTTTGAGCATTATTTTACTAGTGTGTGAGATGAGTGCAATTGTGTGGTAGTTTGAGCATTCTTTGGCATTGCCTTTCTTTGGGATTGGAATGAAAACTGACCTTTCCCAGTCCTGTGGCCACTGCTGAGTTTTCCAAATTTGCTGGCATATTGAGTGTAACACTTTCACAGCATCATCTTCCAGGATTTGAAATAGCTCAACTGGAATTCCATCACCTCCACTAGCTTTGTTCATTGTGATGCTTCCTAGGGCCCACTTGACTTCACATTCCAGGATGTCTGGCTCTAGGTGAGTGATCACACCATCGTGATTATCTGGGTCATGAAGATCTTTTTTATATAGTTCTTCTGTATCTGTGTCTGTATTTATAGTTCTTTCAGCCTCTACCATGGGTCAAAAAATGCTAGATGGCATTTTTTAAAATATCAGTTTTCATGAGACATAATTCACATTTCATATAATTTACCAATTAAGATATATGATTCAATATTTAAATGCACAATTAAAAATATACAATTCATTGATTTTTAGTATATTCTGAGAGTTGGGCAACCATCGCTGGTATCTAATCTCAGAACATTTTCATAGCTTCCAGAAGAAACTTCATACCTATTGAGAATCACATACCCCCACCACCATTTTCTCCCAACCTTTACCCTACGGTAACCACTAATCCACTTTGTCTATCTTGGACATTTCATATAAGCAAAATTTTATACTATGTGGTCTTCTGTGACTTGCTTTTTTTACTTACCACAATGATTAAAGGCAGGAGAAGTCGACAACAAAGGATGAGATGGTTGGATGGCATCACCAACTCGATGGACATGAGTTTGAACAAGCTCTGGGAGTTGGTGATGGACAGGGAAGCCTGGCGTGCTACAGTCCATGGGGTCACAAACAGTCAGACATGACTCAGTGAATGAACTGAACGTTTCCCTCATGGCTCAGACAGTGAAGAATCTGCCTGCAATGTGGAAGACCCAGGTTTGATACCTGGGTCAGGAAGATCCCCTGGAGAAGGGCATGGCTACCTATTCCAGTATTCTTGCCTGGAGAATTCCATGGACAGAGACTGGTGGGCCTTTGTCCATGGGGTCACAAAGAGTCGGACGTGACTGAATGACTAACGATTTCACTTTTTAATATTGCCAAGGTTCATCCATGTTGTAGTGTTTCAATACTTCATTTCTCTTTATTGCCAGATAATATTCCATTGTATGGATATACATTTTGCTTATTTATTCATCAGTTGATGGACATTTGGGTTGCTCTACCTTTTGGACCTTTTGGATATTATGGATAATACTGCTATAAACATTCATGTACAAGTTTTGGTGTGGACATATATTTCCCTATGTCCTAGAATATATACTTGGGACCCAAAGTGTTGAGTCATATGGTAACCTACATTTAACTATGTGGTGAACTGTCAGACTGTTTTCCAAAGTGGTTGCACCATTTTACATTTCTACCAACAGTATATGAGGGTGCTAGTTTCTCTACATTCTGCCAATACTTGTTATTAGCTGACTCTTTGATTATAGCCACCCTAGTAGGTGATGCTGTTAAAGTGCTGCACTCTTTATGGTGGCAAATTTGGAAAATTCAGCAGCGGCTCCAGGACTGGAAAAGGTCAGTTTTCATTCCAATCCCAAAGAAAGGCAAGGCCAAAGAATGTTCAAATTACCATACAATTGCACTCATTTCACATGCCAGCAAGATTATGCTCAAAATCCTCCAAGCTAGGCTTCACCAGGGTGTGAACCAAGAACTTCTAGAGGTACAAGCTGGGTTTAGAAAAGGCAGAGGAATCAGATATCAAATTCCCAACCTACACTGGATCATAGAAAAAGCAAAGGAATTAAAAAAAACATCTACTTCTGCTTCATTGACTATGCTAAAGCCATTGACTGTGTGGATCACAACAAACCATGGAATAGCCTTAAAGAGATGGGAATGCCAGACCACCTTACCTGTCTCGTGAGAAACCTGTATGCAGGTCAAGAATCAACAGTTAAAACTGGACACGGAACAACAGACTGGTTCAAAATTGGCAAAGGAGTACATCATGGATGTATATGGTCACCTAACTTAACTTATATGAAGAGTACATCATGAGGAATGCTGGGCTGGATGAAGCACAAGTTGGAATCAAGATTTCCAGGAGAAATATCAACAACCTCAAATAGGCAGATGATACCACTTTAATGGCAGAAAGTGAAGAGAAACTAAAGAGCCTCTTGATGAAGGTAAAAGAGGAGAGTGAAAAAACTGGCTGAAAACTCAACATTCAAAAAATGAAGATCATGGCATCTGGTCCTATCACTTCATGGCAGATAGATGGGGAAAATCTGGAAACAGTGTCATATTTCGTTTTCTTGGGCTCTAAAGTCAATGCAGACGGTAACTGAAGTCACGAAATTAAAATATGCTTGCTCCTTTGAAGAACAGCCATGACAAACCTAGACAGTGTATAAAAAAACAGACATCACTTTGCCAACGAAGGTCCATATAGTCAAAGCTATTGTTTTTCCAGTAGTTATGCATGGATGTGAGAGTTGGACCATAAAGAAGGCTGAGTGCCGAAGAATGGCTGCTTTCAAACTGTGGTGTTGGAGAAGACTCCATAGAGTCCCATGGACAGCAAGGAGTTCAAACCAGTCAGTCCTAGAAGACATCAACCCTGAATATTCATTGGAAGGACTGGTGCTAAAGCTGAAACTCCAATGCTTTGGCCACCTGATGTGAAGAGCTGACTCACTGAAAAAGACCCTGATGCAGGGAAAGACAGAAGGCAAGAGGAGAAGGGGGAGACAGAGAATGAGATGGTTGGATGGCATCACCGACTCAACGGACATGAGCTTGAGCAAACTCTAGGAGATAGTGAAGGACAAGGAAGTGTGGCATGCTGTAGTTCATGGGGTCACACAGAGTTGGACAAGACTTGGCAAGCAACTGAACAACAATAGTAGATGTGAAGTAGTATCTCACAGTTTTCATTTGCGTTTCCTTGATGCTAATAATGTTGAGCATCTTTTCAGGTGCTTATTGCAATTTGTATATCTTCTTTGGAGAAATGTCTATTCAGATCCTTTGTCCATTTTTTAAATGATTGTCATTTTATTATTGATTTATAAGACTTTTTACATATTGTAGAAATAAGGTCTTTTATCAGAGATTTAAAAACATTTCATCCCATATTGTTTTTTTTTAACCTTTTTATGTCTTCCTTGGAAGCACAAGATATTTTTACTTTTGATGAAGTGAAACTAATTTACTATTTATCTATTTTTTTCCCTGTCTCTTGTGCTCTTAGTGTCATCATCTAAGAAACCATTGTCTAATCCAAGGGCATAAAGATAATTATTTGCTTCTCTGAGTATTCTGCTGGTGTGTGGCAATTTTGGATGAGCTATAAAGACATTTAATTAATAAGTGATTATATCTTTATTGCATAAAATGATTCCAACAATAAGAATTTAGCTCCCACCATCAGCCACCCATTTACTCAATTGTTCAATTCCAGTGTACACGTGTAGTGACTTTAGAATTGTTAAAATGAGAAGCAACTTATTTTTTATCAACTAGTGTACAGGGATTATATATGGTTGTTTTTATCTTTAGTTTCATAAACTCCACTCATTTCCTTTATTCCCCTACTTGCTTCAGAGAGGTTGCTTTATATATTTGTAGCATATTTATTTTATCACGCTTTGTATTTCATGCTGGGTTCCCCAAATCTCCTGAATGATAATTAAAACTTGTATGAATTAGCACTATTTACAATAGTCAAGACATGGAAACAACCTGAATTGTCCATCAACAGATGAATGGATAAAGAAGATGTGGGGTGTGTGTGTGTGTGTGTGTGTGTGTGTGTGTGTGTATGGAAATCAAATTTTGAGTTCAAATTTCCAACATCCGTTGGATCATAGAAAAAGCAAGAAAGTTCCAGAAAAACATTTACTTCTGCTTTATTGACTACGCCAAAGCCTTTGACTGTGTGGATCACAACAAACTATGGAAAATTCTTCAAGAGATGGGAATACCAGACCACCTTACCTCAGTTCAGTTCAGTTCAGTCGCTCAGTCATGTCCGACTCTTTGCGACCGCTTGAATTGCAGCACGCCAGGCCTCCCTGTCCATTACCAACTCCAGGAGTTTACTCAAACTCATGTCCATCGAGTTGGTGATGCCATCCAGCCATCTCATCCTCTGTCATCCCCTTCTCCTCCTGCCCCCAACACCCAGCATCAGGGTCTTTTCCAATGAGTCAATTCTTCACATGAGGTGGCCAACGTATTGGAGTTTCTGCTTCAACATCAGTCCTTCCAATGAACACCCAGGACTGATCTCCTTTAGAATGGACTGGTTGGATCTCCTTGCAATCCAAGGGACTTTCAAGAGTCTTCTCCAACACCACAGCTCAAAAGAATCAATTCTTTGGCACTCAGCTTTCCTCATCTTAGCTACCTATTGAGAAATCTGTATGCAGGTCAAAAAGCAACAATTAGAACCAGACGTGGAACAACAGACTGGTTCCAAATTGGGAAAGGAGTATATCAAGGCTGTATATTGTCACCCTGCTTATTTAACTTTTATGCAGAGTACATCATATGAAATGCCAGGATGGATGAAGCACAAGCTGGGATCAAGATTGCTGGGAGAAATATCAATAACCTCAGATATGCAGATGACACCACTCTTATGGCAGAAAGTGAAGAACTAAAGAGCCTCTTGATGAAAGTGAAAGAAGAGAGTGAAAAAAACTGGCTTAAAACTCAACATTCAGAAAACTAAGATCATGGCATCTGGTCCCATCACTTCATGGCAAATAGATGGGCAAACAGTGGAAACAGGGACAGATTTTATTTTCTTGGGCTCCAAAATCACTGCAGATGGTGACTGCAGCCATGAAACTAAAGGATGCTCACTCCTTGGAAAAAAATTATGATCAGCCTAGATAGCATATTCAAAAGCAGAGACATCACTTTGCTGACAAAAGGTCAGTCTAGTCAAAGCTGTGGTTTTTCTAGTAGTCATGTATGGATGTGAGAGTTGGACTATAAAGAAAGCTGAGCACCGAAGAATTGATTCTTTTGAACTGTGGTGTTGGAGAAGACTCTTGAGAGTCCCTTGGACTGCAAGGAGATCAAACCAGTCAATCCTAAAGGACATCAACCCTGAATATTCATTGGAAGGACTGATGCTGAAGCTGAAGCTCCATACTCTGGCCACCTGATGCGAAGAACTGACTCATTGGAAAAGACTCTGATGCTGGGAAAGATTGAGGGCAGGAGCAGAAGGGGATGACAGAGGATGAGATGGTTGGACGGTATCACTGACTCAATGGACATGCGTTTGAGCAAGCTTCGGGAGTTGGTGATGGACAGGGAAGCCTGGCGTGCTGCTATCCATGGGGTCACAAAGAGTCAGAGAGGACTGAGTGACTGAACTGACTGACTGACTGATTGATATGATGGAATATTACTTTGCCATAAAAGAAGGAAATAATGCCATTTACAGCAACATGGAAGGATATAGAGATTATCATACCAAGCAAAATAACTCAGAAAAAGACAAATATCACATGATATCATTTACACGTGGAATCTAAAATAAGACACAAATGAACATATCTACAAAACAGAAAGGGCTTCCCAGGTGGCGCTAGTGGTAAAGAACCCACCTGCCAATGTAGGAGACACAGGAGATGCAGGTTTGATCCCTGGGTCAGGAAGATTCTCTGGAGAAGACAACTCACACCAGTATTCTTGCCTGGAAAACCCCATGGACAGAGAAACATGGCAGGCTGCAGTCCATAGGGTTGCAAAGAGGCAAACACAACTGAAGCGACTTAGCATGCATGCACAAAACAGAAACAGATTCACGATATAAAGAATAGATTTGCGGTTGCTAAGAGGAGTGGGATTGGGAATGGAAGGATTGGGAGTTTGGGATTAACAGATAAAAACTATTATATATAAGATAAACAATAAGGTTCTACTGGAACATAGAGAACTATATTCAATATCCTGTGATAAACCATACTGGAACAAATATGAAAAAGAATATATATATCCCAATGCAAAATGTGTAAACGAATCACTTTGCTGTATAGTAGAAATTAACACAATATTATAAATTAACTCTACTTCAATAAAATTTTGAAAAAACTAGTATGCATTGAACTTTACACTCTTGGTGGTTTTATGGGTTTCAGGTCTCATACTCATAGTACAGAAACAGAAGTTTCACCACTCTAAAAAAAGTCCCATATACTCCATCTGTTCTACTCCGCTCCTCTTGAGCTCCTGACAACCACTAATCTGTTAACCACCTCTACAATTTTGTCTGTCCTAGAAAGGGAAAAGTGAAGCTGCTCAGTCGTGTCCGGCTCTTTGCAATCCCGTGGACTGTAGCCCACCAGGCTCTTCCGTCTGTGGGGTTCTCCGGGCAAGAATACTGGAGTCGGTTGCCATTTCCTTCTCCAAGGGATCTTCCTGACCCAGGGATCGAACCCAGGTCTCCTGCATTGCAGGCAGACGCTTTACCCTCTGAGCCACCAGAATGTCACATAATTAGAACGCATATACAGTATGTAGTTTTTTCAGATTGGTTTCTTTCACTTAGCCACATGCATTTAAGATTCATCCATGTCTTCCGGTTTCAGATAGCAGAGTAGAAGGACATGCATTCATCTCCTCCTGTGAGAGCACCAAAATTACAACTAGCTGTTGAACAGCCGTTGACAGGAGGATGCTGGAACCTACCAAAAAAAGATACCTCACAAAGAAGAAGCTGCAGCAAGATGATAGGAGGGGTGCAATCATAATCAAATCAAATCGGATACCAGCCGGTAGGCAACCCACAAACTGGAGAACAATAATATCAAAGAAGTTCTCCCACCAAGTGGTGAAGGTTCTGAATCACACATCAGGCTTTGGAGCCTGGGGACCCAACAAAGGGTCTGGGAATCCCCAGGGAACATGACCTCAAAAGCCAGTGGGGTTCGGTTACAAGACTTTCACAGGACAAGGGGAACCAGGGACTCCAATCTTGGAGGGCACAAACAAAACACTGCACACACCAAGACTCAGAGGAAAGGAGCAGTGACTCCACAGGAGACTGAACCAAAACTGCCTGCTAGTGTTGGACGGTTTCCTGAGGGAGCCTGGGTCGGCAGGGGCCACCACAGGGACGGGGGCACTGGCAGCAGCAGTCTGCAAAGGGCCCCCTTGGAATAAACCCTCTTGGAGTTTGCCATTAACCCGACCACAGACCCCAGAGCTGGACTGCTTCAGGCCAAAAAGCCACCAGAGAAGGAGTGCAAGTCCACCCATCAGCAGAAAATTGGGTTAAAGCTTTACTGGGCAAAGCCCTACCCACCAGAGCAAGACCTAGTTTTTCCCACCACCAGTCTCTCCCATCAGGAAGTTTACACAAGCCTCTTGGCCTCCTCCATTAGAGGGCAGACAGAAGAAGCAAAAAGTACCACAGTCCCACAGTGACTAAAACAAAAATCACATCACAGAAAGTTAATCAGTGTGAAAAAGCAGAAAGTTATGTCCCAGATGAAGGGATGAGATACAACCCCAGAAAAACAACTAAAAGAAGTGAAGACAGGCAAGCTTCCAGAAAAAGAATTCAGGATAATGACGGTGAAGATGACTCAGGATCTAGGAAAAAGAACGGAGGCAAAGACTGAGAAGATGCAAGAGATGTTTACCAAAGATACAGAATAACTAAAGAACAAACAAACAGAGATGAATAATACACTAGAAGGAATCCATAGCAGAACAACTGAGTCAGAAGAAAGGATAAATGACCTGGAAGACAGAATGGTGGAAGCTACTGCTGCAGAACAGAATATAGAAAAAAGAATGAAAAGAAATGAAGACAGCCTAAGAAACCTCTGGGACAACATTAAATGCACAAACATTCACATTACAGGGGCCCCTAAAGGAAGGAGAGAGAGAAAGCACCTGAGAAAACATTTGAAGAGATAATAGCTGAAAACTTCCCGAACATGGGAAAGGAAATACTCAGCCATGTCCAGGAAGCACAGAGAGTCCCAGGCAGGATAAACCCAAGGAGGAACACACGGAGATACACAGTAATCAAACTGATAAAAATTAAAGACAGAGATAAAATATTAAGATTCATCCCTGTAATGGATAAAGATGTGATACATATACATAATGGAATATTACTCAACCAATAAAAGAATAAAACAACACCATTTGCAGGAACATGGATGGACCTAGAGAGTCACACTGAGTGAAATCACTCAGACCAAGAAGGAGAAATGTCATGACATCCTTTATATGTGGAATCTATAAAGAAATGATACAACTGAACTTTAGAAAACAGAAAGAGAATCACAGACTTAGAGAATAAATTTATGGTTGCTGAGGGGAAGGAAGGGGAGAAGGGATAGTTAGGGAGTTTGGGATCAACATGTTCACACTATTTAAAATGGATAGCCAAAAAAATAAATAAAATGGATAATCAACAAGGACCTACTGTATAGCATATGGAACTCTGCTCAATGTTATGTGACAGGGGAGTTTGGGGAAGAATGAATACATGTATATGTATGGATGAGTCCCTTCGCTGTTCACCTGAAATTATCACAACATTGTTAATCAGCTATGAGTGTTATGCCAGCTTTTTCACTCTCCTCTTAGAAAGAAAGAAAGTGAAGTTGCTTAGTCATGTCCAACTCTTTGTGACCCCATGGACTCTAGCCCATCCACGGAATTTTCCAGGCAAGAGTACTGGAGTAGGTTGCCATTTCAATATAAAATAAAAAAAACATTTTTAAAATCCATCCATGTCTTTATTGGCTCATTTCTTTTCATTGTTGAGTAATGTTTCATTGTATGGACATACCATTTTTCACACGCTTAAATTTCTTTGAACTTAAATCTTGATACTCCCTAATATAGAAATGTTTTTTTTCTTTTTGCCCATGCTATGACATTTGTGGGATCTTTGTTCCTTGACCAGGGAAGGAACCAGGGCCTTCAGCACGAAAGCATGGAGTCCTAACCAAAGGACTACCAGAGAATCCCTGGGAATGTTTCAGTACAAGCTCTACATGGTCAATTTTTTCAATGATGTATTTGTCACTTTTTTCCCTGCTAAAGGCACCATACCTATACTTTCTCACTGTCCAGCTCCAATCTAGACTAGCTGTCTTCTAAAGAACCTACAGGATTATCCTCTTGGGTCTATCCTTTGACATCATGCTGGGAATTTCCTTTATCTCTGTATAAACTTGTTCCTCTGCAGCCAGTGTCTTCCTTTTTTTTTGGGGGGGGGAAAGGGGTTTACTTCTTTCTTCTAATCCCCCAGCAGCTTCCCAAATTTCACTAAAAATTTTGGGTTCTTTCACGATTCAGAGTTTGGCTCGGTATAGAACCGAACACTTAATATTAATTTTCACTCAGGAAATGTCAAGGGAGTTCCCCCATTACTGTTATCATTGCTGTCTTAGCTCCAGTGTAGTTACTAAGAAATTTTAAGATACTCTGATGCTGGGGCAAGGGTGAAGAGGACAGGGAGGGAAGAGGGAGGAGTTTTGTATGTAATCTATTTGTTTTCTTTAGAAGCTCTTACAACAAATTCTAAATTTTTACAATGATGTAATTTGGTAAGAGTCTTCTTTTTTTCATACTGCTGGGCGTTTGTGGTCTCTTATCAATTTGAAGATTCATATCCTTTAGTTCTGGGAAATAGAACTCTGATAATCTTCTCCTTACCATTTTGCTTTTTTAGACTGCTCATTGTCAGTTTTTCAATTTCTTGCATCAATCCTCTAATTTTCTTATCCTTTCTCTCCTTATTGTTATCTACTTGCTTTTCCATTCTAATTTCTGTGAGGTCTCCTTGATTTTATCTTTTAACACTAATGTTTAGTTTTTTCTTTAATTTTTACCATCATATTTTGAATTTCCAACAGTGTGCCTCTTTTTCCATGATTATGTTATAGATACACCACATGCACATGCCCAATCTCCTGTTTTCCTATTTATTTGCTCAGTCTCTCTCTCTTGTTAGACATTTCCCTTAAATGTTGGGCAGTGAGACAGGCTCCAGAGGTAGGGGACACATGTATACCTATGGCTTATCCACGTTGATGGATGGCAGAAACTAACACAATATTGTGAGTATCCTTCAATCAAAAATAAATAAATTTAAAAGAAAACACGTCTGGCAGCTGTTGGCTGACCATTCATGCATATGAGTAAGGCACCAAAAAGTTAGTTGAAAGTACCAGTTACAGGCAGGACTTCACTGTTGGGAGAGCTGGGTACAACTCCTTTGCTACTGAACTTTTCCAGAGATTCTATCTCCTGTGTTAGCCTCACCCACCCAGGTACCTGGACCCCTATTTCTGAGCCATTCATGGGTTTTATGAGAGAATTCAGCTTATTGTTTAGGGTGCTCAGTTTTTGCCTTTCTCTGACTATGCCACTCTGCCAAGTCACTCATCACTTTCTACTTTGACTTTCTACTTTCTTGTATGATTTAAGGCCTCAGATGTCTTCTAGCTTCATCAAAGTCTGCCTTTGCATTTCTTGTATTTTTTCAGATGAGAATGGGACAGCAGTTTCTATATTCTGCCATCTTAAAATCAGAAGTCTCCCAGGATCATAATTTGTTTGAAAAGTTTTGATTCTTACTTGTGATTTTAATCTGCAAATGGAAGAGAATTTGGTTAATTTTCTAAATAAAAATTTTTAAATTATTGGATTGGAGAGTAGTGTTACATCAGGAAATTTTTCTTTATATAGATTTTCAAGATGGCCATGAGTGTTATTTATGGGTTCCATTCCCAACACATTTGTGCAGTTAGGGCTTTGGGTATAAACGAAGTTAGATGTATCGATGCCCTAACATAACGAACTATAAAACCTTCCTTTGTGGACAGACACTACTAAACATCGATTATCAGCAAATCTTTTATAACCATATAGTAAGTGTCTACAATGGATGTCTCTGACCAATTGCCAATGGAAGTGATCCAGTTCTTCAACAGTATTTACTGTGCATGCCCAGTAGCTTATGGCTGGCACACTGGAAGTTGAGCTGAAGGGGATGGGAGATTAGAATAATCAATCAAAACCAATGCATCAAAATGACAGCGTGAAATACCAGTTTACTGAATAGTCAAGCATCAGTGTGTACTTACCGAACAAATTCTGTGTGACTGTGCTACAGGCTGAAAAATAAAAAGAAATTATGGCACCTTTCCTCACCAAAGTTTCAGTTCACTTAGGGGAAACACATTACGCACATGAGCAACAACAATCAAATAAGCCAGAAGAGAGTGTGGCAAGGCCCATCTTCCTAATACTGTGCAGTGTGTAGTGCTGGTAAAATCTGGAGTTGCCAGTGTCCAGTCCCCAGCTCCTTGGGTGTTGAGGAGCAACTGCAGCAGCGGCAGCCAGACAGCAGAGTTCAGTGACCAGGCAATCGTGGCGATCGCTACTGCAGTTCTGTGATCTCTGAACTGTGTTTCAGGCAGTGTGCTGAGATTTTTTTTTTTGGCTGACCAGCTCAGGTTCTGGCCTCCAGAGCTCCACTTTCCTGATTGTGGCTGAGGAAGCAGCATTCTTGAGATCAGCTGTGCAATGTTCTGGGTGTCACACCTAGAGGTACACCTTGAACCCACTTCTTCATTTCTTCCAACAATTTTGTTAAGTATCTAGTCTCCTGTATTTAATCCCTTTCTGCTTAAAACACCTAGAGTGTTTCCTGCATTGAACCCTGACTAATGTAGAATGACGTTAAGAATTTGAAAAGCTTGAGAGAATTAGATACATTAAATGTGTGTGTGTGTGCTAAGTCACTACACTCATGACCCTATGTGACCCTATTAAAAGTGTCTTCATGGGGAGGGAGGTGGGAGGGGGGTTCAGGATCAGGGACACATGTACACCCACGGCTCATTCATGTCAATGCATGGCAGAAACCACTACAATATTGTAAAGTACTTAGCCTCCAATTAAAATAAATTAATTTAAAACATTATAATAACCATAAACACCATTAAATATATACCATTATGAAAAAAAATTTTTAAGTGTATTTCAAATGTTTAATGAAATTTGATAAACTACTTATATGCTAAATGTTTCAGGATTTAATCTTTAAACGTAGGTATTAATTGAATATTAAACACAGAATAAGTAAAAATAATGGATTCTACCTTTATACAACATATTAATCATTGATAATTATTATAATAATTAACAATTAATAATTGAGAAAGGAGTTATCTCCTAAGGAGTGACCTTCCTGCCACCAAGAGGAAATTGCTTTTTTTGGCTGAGTAGGCATTCCCACGTCTTCTAACAGGATCTAGTTAATGTATAACGAAGACTCATAATGCATGCTAAAGGGGAACAAGGCAGTGGATCAAACCAGCAAAGAGAGAATTATATATTTAGTTTTTCTTATCTGGCCTTAAAATAATTTTATCCCATTGTTTATAATACCTATTACAATGTAAATGCTATGTAAATAGTTGCTAACATATAGCAAATTCAAGTTTTGCTTCTTGAAACTTTCTGTGAATTTTTTTTCAAATATCTTCAATCTGCTGTTGACTGAACGCATAGATTCGGAAACTGCAGATACAGAAGGCCAACTATATTGAATATAAATTAAAACATTAGTAAGTATAATAGTATCCCCCACCCAATGAAAGTTTCCCCTTAGACAGTAAAAAAACACAGCTGCCATTTAACACTCCAGTCCCTCAGAGAGAATCTAGCACTGGAGAGTGTTCAGTGAAATTCATTAAGTGAATGAATGAGCAACAATATCATGAAACAGAGTTCATCATCACAATTTTAATGACGAGAAAAGTGAAGTTTAGATAGGTTTACACTAGGCCAGCAGCTCCTAAAATGGGTTTATGCACCCAGGTGGTATGTGATATAATACATTTAAAAATCAAATATCTTTTTATGTGCATAACAATGAAGTCACATACACAATATATTAAAATGTACACATATGAAAATTTTCTGCTCAAGAATGTTTTACTGATGGTATAAGTGGTCAGGAAAGTTTGTAGGCTACTGTGGTAGATCAAAGGCAAGTTATCCTGGGCAGGAGTCACATTCCTTTATGTTTGTACCCCCATCATTTTGAGGGTATTCTAGAAATGTTCTGAATCAGAATGAATACACAAATAGATGAATCAATGAATAAAGGATTAACTTAGATGTCCCAGATAATACAGGTAGTAAGTGGAGGTGTCAGGGTTCAAATTCAGATCTGTTTAAATCCACAGTCTGTACTTTTCCAAGAACAGGCTCCTGCTCAGTACACCAGACTAGCAAGGGAGTACCTGAGATGTTTCTCTAACTAGTTGGTTAAAAAACAAAACCACACACACATAGATAAGCTCCAAGCAACAAAGAAAAGCATTACATTGATCAGGA
Source organism: Oreotragus oreotragus (assembly GCA_006410675.1). NCBI lineage: Eukaryota > Metazoa > Chordata > Mammalia > Artiodactyla > Bovidae > Oreotragus > Oreotragus oreotragus. Next base: position 54,412 of record SJYX01009560.1, on the reverse strand, counting down.
GGTTTTTAATCATCCAGTCAGCTTTTCCACAAGGGAGACATTCTCCAGAAACATAGAAAGACAAAAGAACTACACCACATTCCCTCTAGTTACATTTGCCAAAAAAGTTCAAACTACTGTACTGTATAGCTGCACTCATCTCATATCCTAGCAAGGGAGCACTCAAAACCCTTCAAGCGCGGCTTTAGCAGTACATGAACCGAGAACTTCCAGAGGCACAAGCTGGATTTAGAAAAGGCAGGGGAACCAGAGATCAAATTGCCAGCATCTGTTGGATCATAGAAAAAGCAAGGGAATTCCAGAAAAACATCTACCTATGCTCCACTGACTATGCTAAAGTCTTTGACTGCGTGGATCACAACAAACTGAAAAATTCTTAAGTGATGGGAATACCAGACCACCTGACGTGTCTCCTGAGAAACCTGTATGCAAGTCAAGAATTGACAGAACTAGACATGGAACAACTCACTGGTTCAAAATTGGGAAAGGGGTATGTCGCGGTTGTATATTGTCACCCCACTTTATATAACTTATATGCAGAGTACATCATGTGAAGTGCTGGGCTGGATGAATCACAAGGTGGAATCAAGATTGCTGAGAGAAATAACAGTAACCTCCGATATACAAATGACACCACCCTAATGGCAGAAAGCAAAGAAGAACTCAAGAGCCTCTTGAAGAGGGTGAAAGAAGAGAGTGAAAAAGCTGGCTTAAAACATAACATTCAAAAAACGAAGACCATGGCATCTGGTCCCATCACTTCATGGCAAATAGATGGAGAAAAAGCAGCAACAGTGACAGATTTTATTTTCTTGGGCTCCAAAATCACTGTGGATGGCGACTGCAGCCACAAATTAAAACGTTTACTCCTTGAAAGAAAAGCTATGACCAACTTAGACAGCATATTAAAAAGCAGAAGCTTAAAACATAACATTCAAAAAATGAAGACCATGGCATCTGGTCCCATCACTTCATGGCAAATAGATGGAGAAAAAGCAGCAACAGTGACAGATTTTATTTTCTTGGGCTCCAAAATCACTGTGGATGGCGACTGCAGCCACAAATTAAAACGTTTACTCCTTGAAAGAAAAGCTATGACCAACTTAGACAGCATATTAAAAAGCAGAGACATCACTTTGACAACAAAGGTCTGTCAGGTCAAAGGTATGGTTTTCCCAGTAGCTACGTATGGATCTGAGAGTTGGGCCATAAAGAAGGCTGAACGCTGAAAAATTGATGCTTTTGAACTGTGGTACTGGAGAAGGCTCTTGAGAAGTCCCAGTCCATCCTAAAGGAAATCAGTCTTGAACATTCATTGGAAGGACTGGTGCTGAAGCTGAAGCTTCAATACTTTGGCCACCTGATGTGAAGAACTGACTCATTGGGAAAGACCCTGATGCTGGGAAAGACTGAGGGCAGGAGGAGAAGGGGGCAACAGAGGAACAGATAGTTGGATGGCATCACTGACTCAGTGAACATGAGTTTGAGCAAACTCNTGGCCACCTGATGTGAAGAACTGACTCATTGGGAAAGACCCTGATGCTGGGAAAGACTGAGGGCAGGAGGAGAAGGGGGCAACAGAGGAACAGATAGTTGGATGGCATCACTGACTCAGTGAACATGAGTTTGAGCAAACTCCGGGAGACAGTGAGGGACAGAGGAGCCTGGCGTGCAAGAGTCCATGGGGTCGCAAAGAGTCAGACATGACTTTGTGACTAAACAGCACCAACAGAGGCTGCATCCTGCATGGCCAGGAGGCACTTCCGTTTCTCCACATGATCCATGGGGAGGATTTCTCAACTTCTCTTCCGCATAGACCAGATCTTCTTTCTCAAAAGCAAAAATCTAATTTAGGAAAGACTTCCAATCTTTTTTTCTACCAAGCTATCCATCCAAAATATCAAGTTAGTCACAAAACAGACTTACCTGAGTTTCATTTCTTCCTTCTCTCAAAGAGGAGCGAGGTAGACAAACAGCTGAACCAGAAAATCCAAGCTCATAGGCGTTTAGAGCCTGAATAAGTTGTTAATTATTGAACACCTCTGTGGGCAGAGCACTCTACGACTAGTTGACTTCCATGTTGTTTCATTTAATCTTCACAACCCTCAAAATATTATTATCCCCCTATTTTATATATGAAGAAACAGAGGCTTAAGTAGGTTAAGGGAGTTATGCAAGACCACACAGGTAGTAAATGGTATAGGCGATTTGAACAAAAATCCATCTTATTCAAAGCTTATCTTTCCAATACACTGGACTGCTGGATTCCAGAATAAGATATGCAGAGAAGTGCCTTTGACGACCCCTGGTTGCCAGCAAGTAACCTAAGCAGGAAGTAATCCTGGGCTATTTTGTTAAGCTACTGAGATCAGGGGGGTTATTTTTATTATGGGAGCATTACTTAACAGAGGTTGGTTGGTACAGGTATTTTTAAATATAGTGGTGTAAGCTTTAAAAACCACTTTAATAACATGGTACAGTGCAAATCATGCTTAGTGAGAGCCTCTATTACTTTATGCCATCCCCAAACAAGTACTTTCTTTTATTTAAGACCTCAAAAGTGCTTGAAGCTCTGCAGGGAAGACCATGACTCTGCTAGGGCATGGCTTTGGTTTTCTAATAGTGGCATACAAATTGGTGCAAAAACACCTAAGAACATCAGTTTGAAGGGACACCAAATTATAAGCTATTTAGGGGGTGGTAACTAGCTTGGTCTGGCCCTGTTTATAGCTCATATCAAAAGGGGGCTAATTGTGTGGAATTTCAAAGTCAGAGAGGTTGAAAGACAGTCTCCTTGACTGGGGAGAGACAATTATATTCTCTTAAGGGCAATTAGAGAATCTTAAGAGTACACTGTCAGATGGGAACTGTACCTGGAGCCTCAAATATTCACAGGTGTATTTGCAAAGCAATAATTTTTTTTTTCTAAAGGAAGCCTTTATTTACTCATTCATTCATTCATTTTTGGCTGCACTGGGTCTTTGTTGCTGCACTCAGCCTTCTCTAGTTGCAGTGAGCAGGCGCTTCTCTCTAACTGTGGTGGCTTCTCTCGTTGCAGAGTATGAGCTGTAGGGCACTCAGGTTTCAGTAGTTGGTGGCGCATGGGCTTAACTGCCCCAAGTCACATGGAATCTTAGCTCCTTGACCAGGGATCAAACCCACATCTCCAGCACAGCAAGACAGATTCTTAACCACTGGACCACCACCAAAGCCTCACAAACCAAGAATTTATAAGAGAAGTTCAAGAAATGTGACTTGATAAAACATTAACAGAAATGCCTATAATTTTTTTTTAATCTGGATTTAGTTCAACTAGGAAAACATATTTTAAGGTGATAAGCAGTTAGTATATCTATAAAGGTGGAAGATATGAATAATCCTTTAGACTATTTCTTCTCTTTTGTGTTAGGAAGCCTACTTAACAACAGGGCTTTCCAGCTGCCCAAATTTAAAATAACACCTACTTACCTGGAAAAAATTATAAAGAAAGCTCTTTCCTGACTGCAGATATTTTAGACTGAGAGGCTGAATATATTAGTTGGGCATATAAATCATTGTTTTTAGCAAAGATATGCTTTACCACTGCAAAATTATTATGGGCAATTAAGAACAGATAGATAAAAATACTTATCTCTATATGGATGTAGATGTTTTTGTGGGGATGCCTAGATGCTTGTTTAAGCTGTGGCTTGCACTGTATCAGAAACTGAGATCCATGAGACCACATAAAGGTATTCACACTTGTTTTTCATCACTTACTAGAAGAACTGGAAACTAGAAAAAGAAAAATGTACTGGACCATGTTTGGCTGATGAGGTTCAACCTTGACTATGCAGTGAGAACATGCTACATGTGCTATTAACTGTGAACAATCCACACTTTGGAAAATACATCAATGTTTGCCCATAAACATTGGAGGCAGAGGGAGAGGTAATATTCCTGCAGAAAAGAGAGGAAATCCCTTTAAAAGAAAATATTCTCATTCTCAATCATCTTATAGAAAAGATAAATCCCAAGATAGGAAATGGAGATTCTGAATCAAGGGAAAGAAATTTCCCTCCCCGGAACCTGGATTCTACAAAGAGTAGAAATTGACTTGGAAGGAATTGCAACTGATGAGCTCCAGACCACATGGATGTAGGTTGGAACCAGACAAGGAAGGACTACACAGGTATCCACATCGAGTAGTCCTCTGGGGCCACACTGCTGGTACTAGCACCAGCCTGAAAGCTGCTGGCTTTCCAGAATTGTGGAATATAGCCTGCGGATTTTGGAAATTTCATCTACAAATGAAACAGTGAGTAAACTTTAATACTTACTTAGAACAAAACCTGTTATGGACTTTTTGCATGCAACATTATTTCAATGCAAGAACAATTACCTGCACTCTTAAACAACAAGCAATTTTGAGTCAATGAGACAACAAAAAAATGCCCCCAGTTCGAGCAGAGCAGTGCCTCTTCTTCTCAGCTGGGCAAGCTGACAGGGCACCTTAGCATTAAACTGTAGTAATGGCTGCTGAAGCATGTGTAAGCAACATATCACTTGAAAAAGTGTATTTCTTATGCTTACAACTACTAACAATGTAAGATATTACCCATCAAAAACACCTACGAGAGAGAGAGAACATGACAAAACTGAATTTTTAAATTAGGTTTAAGCAAGCATTACAAAAGCAGGTTTTTCTCTCTTGGCCGGAAGCTGGAAGGAACTTTTCCTGTAAAGAGCCAGGTATTTTAGGCTTGTGGGCCATTCTATGCTGCAACTAATGAACTCTGCAAGCAAATTTAGTCAAGTAATTCTGAGAGTTTTCAGATAATCTTTTAAACCAATAAAGGGGGAAAAAAGTCACATTCTCAAAACTTCAAATAAAATTTTTATTGAAATGATTCTAACATACTTGACAACAGTATTAACATACGACACCATCATTACTACTACTACTAATAGCTAACACTTATACGGGACTCACACTATTAATATAAAACTGGAAAAGGTAGCATTTTTCGCAAATAACGTACATCTGCTATATTTTCATAACAATTCTTTAAACAACTATTTATTCCAATTAAGATATATACAATATGATGAACTAGAGTTTTAATTTTATAAGAGAAAGAACTAAGCAGGAAGCGAGGGAGAGGGAATAACAATAGTATTAATAGGAAAAGGGAGACATGGTGAAAATACATCTCTTTGTAACAGATCATTCCAAGAGCTGTTTTCCAGCACAAACATATACTACTGTTATCCATAATGGGACAATGAAGATGGGCAGAATTAGCCAAAAACAAAACAAGAAGAATCAAAGAATGAGGGCGGTCAGTTCTAAAATAAGATTACCAGGACTGTATTATTAAGATGGTTTATTTCGGCTTGAAAAGTGGCCATCACTACTACGCTGTGAAATGAAAAACTGTTGTACCCATTGTGTCCATCCACTGCCAGAAACACGATACAGTTTCCATAGAAACAACATACTGCTCATCTAAAGTCCCAGTCTGTTCAAAGAACAATCAGTAAAAAGTCAGTAATATTCATTTTAACAGCAAATTTACTGGTTTAATAAAGTGAGTTATAACCGAAATTTTTCCTCCACATAGTTTACTAGAGAAGATGAGACAAATATAAATGAAATAAAAAGAGATACTATTATTTTTTTTCTTTTTTCAGAGAATATTAACCAAGGAGAACAAGGAAAGCAAGGGAACAGAGAATGATTCAAGTGAGCGATTTCTGGAGGCAACTGCTATTCACGGCATCAAGTATTCCTAACCTTTGTCTCTTCTTACCTAGTAAACTTAACATTTATCCCCAGAAACAACAGTAGGGATTGACATACAAATACTGAAAACAGAACTTCCAGATTAGGAAAGACATATTTCAACACAAATTACCTCAGAACTCCTCCATGCCTTAATAATGCCTTAAGAGCAATGGTACTAGAGATTCTGCTGATTGTGGAGATATTTTTTTCTCCAGTCATTTAAAAATTTTTTATCGAGTTATAATTTACATACCATAAAATTCTCTGGTGGCTCAGATGGTAAAGAATCTGCCTGCAATGCAGGAGACCCAGTTTGATCCCTGGGTCGGGAAGATCCCCTGGAGAAGGAAATGCTAACACTCCAGTATTCTTGCCTGGAGAATTCCATGGACAGAGTAGTCTGAAAGGCTGCAGTCCATGGGGTCACAAAGAGTCTGACATGACTGAGCAACTTACACAAACACACACATCATAAAATTCACTTGCTTTACTTCTATAATTCAATGATTTGGGGTATATATTCAAAGTTACATAACTATCATCATAGGTATAGTTTTATGATTAGGAAAATCACTGAAAAATTAGGTTTTGTGATCTCAACCCTTACAGTAACTAACTCTTTGAATTTCTTTTCCTTCCTCCTCCCCCCACCAAGTAATTATTTCCAGGGTACAGTACAGTGCTGACACTACTTTATACTTACTGGATTGAATTGAAAACATTTAGAGTTTGTTTTTGAGGAAGTAACTTTACATATACACCAACAGTTGAAAATAAGGCAGCTTCTGAGAATTAAAATGGTAAAATCCATACTTAATAAATTAGCTGGTTATGGGAGCAATCCATAAAACTGTCTGTGAATGTGTAACTGAGAAGTTTAGAAACACTCTAAACCCCTAATTAAGATAAGGATGTAATCTCAGGAGGCAAAATGAAGTGGCTATAATTTGGTCAGTAAAACTCTAATTGATTGTCTAGTACACTGTTTAAAGAAAGTTTGCCTACAGTAAGAGAATTGCCAGTCTTTACCCAGCATTATTCTGGCAATTTTCCTGTATTTGAAGAGGCACACTTGGTGGTGGGACAGGAATCATTTATCAGGTTTCACCAGCATCTGAATGAAATACCTCTCTAAATGATCTATCTCATTTTGTTTTGATTCCACACTTACTTATGAAACTTCCTGACTTGCTTTCTAGACCTGACAAAGAGTTTTCTTGGCATGTACAATCTGACCATCCCCGTTATCAAAAATCAATCTGGCTTCACCCTCTGCCACCAACAAATGAACAAATGGTTTGGTTTATTTGCTTTCTTGTTTTTTACTCTTCTGGACTAAAGCATGCCAGAAAACTCTGAGACACTGATAATATAACATTACACTCTTAAATGTAATAATCAAGCTAATATCACCCTGGGAGGCCTTGATAAACAGCCAGCCATGACCTTGGTCATAGAGCTCAGAACCTATAATTTGGTTACACTCAAATACAGTAGGCCAATAAAGAAACAAGAATGTTCTACTCACTCTATTAAATTCTACCTTGTATTTCTCTAAACTGAACAAAATCAGAAATGACTGCATTCAATTGGACAGAAAGAAAAGAAAGATAAGTCGCTCGGTTGTGTCCAACTCTTTGTGACCCCATGGACTGTAGCCTACCAGAGCCCTCTGTCCATGGGATTTTCCAGGCAAGACTACTGGAGTGGGTTGCCATTTCCTTCTCCAGGGGATCTTCCCAGGGATTGAATCCGGGTCTCCAGCGTTTCGGGCAGAACCTTTACTATCTGAGCCACCAACCTGGACAAAAACAAATCAAATTANCTGTCCATGGGATTTTCCAGGCAAGACTACTGGAGTGGGTTGCCATTTCCTTCTCCAGGGGATCTTCCCAGGGATTGAATCCGGGTCTCCAGCGTTTCGGGCAGAACCTTTACTATCTGAGCCACCAACCTGGACAAAAACAAATCAAATTAAATTTGTGGCTTTCTTACTTTCTTGAATTAAAATACGTTGAAATTAAAAGCACCTATATTTAAATCACTGCAGTTATTACTGATTTACCATTAATCAACAGAAGATCAACCTGTGTAATCATAAATGGATGGATAAAGTTAGAAAAACTGTGTTCATTAAATAACTTATTGAGTACATCTGTTGAAACACTGTCCCTTTTGGTCAGCTTCTCATTTCAGGGTCTTCTCTCTCTCTTTTTTGGTCACACCTTGGCATGTGGGATCTCAATTTCCCAATCAGGGATGAATCCGGTGGCCCCTGCAGTGGAAGCTAGAGTCCTAACCACTGGACTGCCAGGGAATTCCCAGGGTCTTCTCTTTCTAAATTACAAGCCCAGTTTAAATATATGTCAGTGAAGGCATCTGAGTCAGTTTTAATGAGGTGGATGAACCCAGAACCTATTATACAGAGTTAAGTAACTATGAAAGAGAAAAACAAATATTGTATACTAACACATATATATGGAATCTAGAAGGATGGTTCTGATAAATCTGTTTGCAGAGCAGCAATGGAGATGCAGACATAGAGAACAGACTTATGGACAAGGGTGAGATGATGAGGGAGAGGGTAAAATAAATAGAGAGAGTAGCGTGGATGAATATATACTAACATATGTAAATTGAGAGCCAATGGGAATTTGCTATAAGACTCAGGGAACTCAAACCAGGACTCTGTAATAACCTAGAAGGCTGGGACTGGGTGGGAGGTGGGAGGGAGATTCAAGAGGGAGGAGACAAATATATACCTATGGTTAAGTCAACACGCTACTGGAGATCAGTGAAGAAATAACTCCAGAAAGAATGAAGGGATGGAGCCAAAGCAAAAACAATACCCAGCTATGGATGTGACTGGTGATAGAAGCAAGGTCCAATGCTGTAAAGAGCAATATTGCATAGGAACTTGGAATATCAGGTCCATGAATCAAGGCAAATTGGAAGTGGTCAAACAAGAGATGGCAAGAGTGAACGTCAATATTCTAGGAATCAGCAAACTAAAATGGCCTGGAATGGGTGAATTTAACTCAGATGACCATTATATCTACTACTGCGGGCAGGAATCCATCAGAAGAAATGGAGTAGCCATCATGGTCAACAAAAGAGTTTGAAATGCAGTACTTGGATGCAATCTCAAAAACGACAGAATGATCTCTGTTCGTTTCCAAGGCAAACCATTCAATATCACAGTAATCCAAGTCTATGCTCCAACCAGTAAAGCTGAAGAAGCTGAAGTTGAACGGTTTTATGAAGACCTACAAGACCTTTTAGAACTAACACCCAAAAAAGATGTCCTTTTCATTATAGGGGACGGGAATGCAAAAGTAGGAAGTCAAGAAACACCTGGAGTAACAGGCGAATTTGGCCTTGGAAGGCGGAATGAAGCAGGGCAAAGACTAATAGAGTTTTGCCAAGAAAATGCACTGATCATAGAAAACACCCTCTTTGAACAACACAAGAGAAGACTCTAGACATGGACATCACCAGATGGTCAACACCAAAATCAGATTGATTATATTCTTTGCAGCCAAAGATGGAGAAGCTCTATACAGTCAACAAAAACAAGACCAGGAGCTGACTGTGGCTCAGATCATGAACTCCTTATTTCCAAATTCAGACTTAAATTGAAGAAAGTAGGGAAAACCGCTAGACCATTCAGGTATGACCTAAATCAAATCCCTTATGATTATACAGTGGAAGTGAGAAATAGATTTAAGGGCCTAGATCTGATAGATAGAGTTCCTGATGAACTATGGAATGAGGTTCGTGACATTGTACAGGAGACAGGGATCAAGACCATCCCCATGGAAAAGAAATGCAAAAAAGCAAAATGGCTGTCTGGAGAAGCCTTACAAATAGCACTGAAAAGAAGAGAGGCGAAAAGCAAAGGAGAAAAGAAAAGATATAAGCATCTGAATGCAGAGTTCCAAAGAATAGCAAGAAGAGATAAGAAAGCCTTCTTCAGCAATCAATGCAAAGAGATAGAGGAAAACAACAGAATGGGAAAGACTAGAGATCTCTTCAAGAGAATTGGAGATACCAAGGGAACATTTCATGCAAAGATGGGCTCGATAAAGGATAGAAATGGTATGGACCTAACAGAAGCAGAAGATATTAAGAAGAGGTGGCAAGAATACACAGAAGAACTGTACAGAAAAGATCTTCACGACCCAGATAATCATGAGGATGTGATCACTAATCTAGAGCCAGACATCTTGGAATGTGAAGTCAAGTGGGCCTTAGAAAGCATCACTAAGAACAAAGCTAGTGGAGGTGATGGAATTCCCGTTGAGCTGTTTCAAATCCTGGAAGATGATGCTGTGAAAGTGCTGCACTCAATATGCCAGCAAATTTGGAAAACTCAGCAGTGGCCACAGGACTGGAAAAGGTCAGTTTTCATTCCAATTCCAAAGAAAGGCAATGCCAAAGAATGCTCAAACTACCGCACAATTGCACTCATCTCACACGCTAGTAAAGTAATGCTCAAAATTCTCCAAGCCAGGCTTCAGCAATATGTGAACCGTGAACTCCCTGATGTTCAAGCTGGTTTTAGAACAGGCAGAGGAACCAGAGATCAAATTGCCAACATCCGCTGGATCATGGAAAAAGCAAGAGAGTTCCAGAAAAACATCTATTTCTGCTTTATTGACTATGCCAAAGCCTTTGACTGTGTGGATCACAATAAACTGTGGAAAATTCTGAAAGAGATGGGAATACCAGACCACCTAACCTGCCTCTTGAGAAATCTGTATGCAGGTCAGGAAGCAACAGTTAGAACTGGACATGGAACAACAGACTGGTTCCAAATAGGAAAAGGAGTACGTCAAGGCTGTATATTGTCTCCCTGCTTATTTAACTTATATGCAGAGTACATCATGAGAAACGCTGGACTGGAAGAAACACAAGCTGGAATCAAGATTGCCGGGAGAAATATCAATAACCTCAGATATGCTGATGACACCACCCTTATGGCAGAAAGTGAGGAGGAGCTAAAAAGCCTCTTGATGAAAGTGAAGGAGGAGAGCGAAAAAGTTGGCTTAAAGCTCAACATTCAGAAAACGAAGATCATGGCATCCGGTCCCATCACTTCATGGGAAATAGATGGGGAAACAGTGGAAACAGTGTCAGACTTTATTTTTTTGGGCTCCAAAATCACTGCAGATGGTGACTGCAGCCATGAAATTAAAAGACGCTTACTCCTTGGAAGAAAAGTTATGACCAACCTGGATAGTATATTCAAAAGCAGAGACATTACTTTGCCGACTAAGGTCCGTCTAGTCAAGGCTATGTTTTTTCCAGTGGTCACGTATGGATGTGAGAGTTGGACTGTGAAGGCTGAGTGCCGAAGAATTGATGTTTTTGAACTGTGGTGTTGGAGAAGACTCTTGAGAGTCCCTTGGACTGCAAGGAAATCCAACCAGTCCATTCTGAAGATCAGCCCTGGGATTTCTTTGGAAGGAATGATGCTAAAGCTGAAACTCTAGTAGTTTGGCCACCTCATGGGAAGAGTTGACTCATTGGAAAATACTTTGATGCTGGGAGGGATTGGGGGCAGGAGGAGAAGGGGACAGCCGAGGATGAGATGGCTGGATGGCATCACGGACTCGATGGACGTGAGTCTGAGTGAACTCCGGGAGCTGGTGATGGACAGGGAGGCCTGGCATGCTGGGATCCATGGGGTCGCAAAGAGTTGCACACGACTGAGCCACTGAACTGAACTGAAGTCATATTGATTTAAGACAGAAATCAAACCAATATTATAAACCAATCATCAACCAACTAAAAATAGATAACTATTTAAAAAATAAAAAGGCAATAGATAAAATATGTCAATGAAGGATGATTTAAAGGACAGACAAAAAGTACACATACACAAAATTTTGTCAACTATCACAGAGATTTTAAGCGCTACCAAAGATCCTCCATGGATCTGTTGAGGAGCAAATTAAATTTGTATTTTGGGATTACTGAGAAACATTTACTAAAATATAGTCAATCAACTTATAGAACTGAAAACGTGTCATCTTTTTTTATTTCAAAGGCACCTAGATTTCTCCTAGTTTTAATAATGTTTTATAGTATCTTTATAAACTGCCGTACACCCCTGAGGAGAGGGACTGTTACAAATAAATACATAAATTGAAGAAAATCATCCTTACACTTAGAGGGCAGAGCTGTTTTAGCGTATTTATGACTGCAGGTTTGTTGTTTTAATTTGAATTCATCACTAATAATTTAAAGTCCCAGCATTTCATATAAAAATCCAGAATTCAAATAGATATCTCTATAGGAAAAAATGTAGGAAGTTCTAATCTCCTTGGACCTGACTAGCAGATCAGTCCTGAGCAGCAACTGTGGTCTCCAGCGGCCACAGTAGTTCTCAAAAGTTCACTGGACTCATTTTTATTACTTGAGAGGCCTGCTAATGAGTTCCAAACAAGGAAGGAACTTCAGGATTCTTCATACACACAGGCAGGCGCGTGTGTTTTTTCTCGTTCTTTGAAAAAGGATGGAGAAGTAACAGGCACAATTCATTCTGCAACCTTCAATGCACCTTTCCGCTGCGTTGGGCCTAGTAATAGACGATGAAAAAAAGAGAGATCTGGGTCCCAGTTGGTACCACCAACAATTGGTCAGAGCAGGAATCGCCACCACTAACACAAGCAGTGTTGAATGTAGTTATTAAATATATACAAAGCTCGGTGCTGAATCGAAGGTAGAACAGTATTGATGTAGAATCTAAGGAATCTAAGCTCGGTTCCCCTATATTACACACTCGTCTTGGCAGCGCACAGGTTCACAGGAGAGGGGGCGGAAACACAGTGACGGCTTGCCTCTGCATAGGATCAGAGACAACGCCGACTCCCGGACTGGGCGCAGTCTCCTAAGACGCCCCCGTTTCCGGAGCAACCGCCCGGTCCCTCCCCCGTTGACTCCGCCCCCGGGGGCGTCTTTCCCGCCCAAGGCCGTTAACACCGCAGAGCATTGTGGGATAAAGCTATAGGCTAGGTTTCACTAAATCCTTCCAAAGCGCCTTTGCTTTAAGAGACTTATTCCTGGGGAAATTGATTATTCTTTAGGACTCGGCAAGATTAATAACCCTCTTTTACAAGTGCTCTGCCCTAAATTTTTACCACACGGCCGGTCACTTCCTTTGCAAAGCTCTCGGCACAACGGGAACGCGGGAACTTTTTTCCCTTCGCGCGGAGGGTGACGTCGCGCGTGCGCCAACGTCCCTTTCGCTGCACAGCCGTTACGCTCTTGCGCGTGCGCAGTGAAATCGAATAGCTGCTTCCTCCCGCTTCTCTTCTTCCCTCCCCCCCATATCCGTGCGCCGAGCTGATAAAGGCGCCATTTTGGAGGGGCCGCGGGAGACGTGGTGTCGCGGCGGGCTCGCTCTGCCGTTCGCTAGGCTTGGTGGGAAGGCCTGTTCTCGAGTCCGCGCTTTTCGTCGCCGCCATGTCGGGAGGTGGTGTGATTCGTGGCCCGGCAGGGAACAACGACTGCCGCATTTACGTAGGGAACTTACCTCCAGACATCCGAACCAAGGACATTGAGGACGTGTTCTACAAATACGGTGCTATCCGCGACATCGACCTGAAGAATCGCCGCGGAGGACCGCCCTTCGCCTTCGTTGAGTTCGAGGACCCGCGGTGAGGCGGCCAGGGACTTGCGGCCTTGAGGATATAGGTTGGAGTAGTTGGGGAATGCTCCAAGGCCTTAGAATGGGGACGTGGGCTCAGGTTGGGAGCGAGACGAGTCGGCCGTGCACGAGTGAAGGAGGAGCCGAGTCGGTGAGGCTTCTCTGGTGACGGGGTCCCCCGGGCGTCTCCAGAGCCGGCTCGCGGGCTCGGCGCGGGAAACTGAGGCGCTGAGGGCTGCTGTAGTGGTCGGGAGCCTGGCGTGCTTCTGGGTGGGGGAGGGGCCGTTCCTATTATGCAGCGCATGTGGGCTCTTCCACCCCGCGTGCGCATGTGCGGGGCGCTGCTAGCTCCCCGACGGAGTTAGCCACCCCTCCCGGCCCCTTTAGTTACCCGTCGGCTTTCTGTAATCACGCAGGGATGCGGAAGACGCGGTGTACGGTCGCGACGGCTATGATTACGATGGATATCGTCTGCGGGTGGAGTTTCCTCGAAGCGGCCGTGGTACAGGCCGAGGCGGCGGCGGGGGTGGAGGCGGCGGGGCTCCCCGGGGCCGCTATGGCCCCCCATCCAGGCGTTCTGAAAACAGAGTGGTTGTCTCTGGTAAGTTGACCGTTCCGCGCGGGTTGATGTCACTTTGGGACAGATAGCACGCTTTAAAGTTTTCCTTTCATGGCTAGTTTGACAAATGCTAGCTTTCATGGTAGGTCTTAAGTTATTTTAGCCGTATGGATGAATTTAGTAACCAGGAATAACTGTATTTGAGATTTAGCGAATTAGATTGCAATGCCTAGAATATGAAGATCATTACTTTGCAAATAATTTGGGGCTTTGAATTCTAGAATTTTGAATCTTTAACCTAGGATGTTAAAAGTAATCATTAATTTTAAAGTAGTCTTGGTTCACATGTAAATTTTAACTATAATGTGAAATACTAGGATAATTGTTGAAAAAAATCTTTTTCAGGACTGCCTCCAAGTGGAAGCTGGCAGGATTTAAAGGATCACATGCGTGAAGCAGGTGATGTATGTTATGCTGATGTTTACCGAGATGGCACTGGTGTCGTGGAGTTTGTACGGAAAGAAGATATGACCTATGCAGTTCGAAAACTGGATAACACTAAGTTTAGATCTCATGAGGTAGGTTATACACTTATTCTTTTTATTGGCCAGAGTTGGATACAGTGGTCTTAACTGTGGAATTTGAAGGTAAGATTCAGGCAAGGGTGTCCAAGTAAACCCAGTAAATTGCCTCTGGTTTAAATTACGTTGTATTCATTCAGCATGCCTGAAGACAGGTGAAAGCTTAGATCTTTCAATCGAAAGTTCTGTCTATTCAATAGGGAGAAACTGCCTACATCCGGGTTAAAGTTGATGGGCCCAGAAGTCCAAGTTATGGAAGATCTCGATCTCGAAGCCGTAGTCGTAGCAGAAGCCGTAGCAGAAGCAACAGCAGGAGTCGAAGTTATTCCCCAAGGAGAAGCAGAGGATCACCACGCTATTCTCCCCGTCATAGCAGATCTCGCTCTCGTACATAAGATGATTGGTGACACTTTTTTGTAGAACCCATGTTGTATACAGTTTTCCTTTATTCAGTACAATCTTTTCATTTTTTAATTCAAACTGTTTTGTTCAGAATGGGCTAAAGTGTTGAATTGCATTCTTGTGTAATACCCCTTGCTCCTAACATCTACATTCCCCTCATGTCGATAAATTGTATTTTAAGTGATGTCATAGCCAGGATTGTTTAAATTTAGTTAACTCTCCATGCTCTTCAGACTGTGATATTGTGTAAATGTCTATTCTGCTCTGGTTTGTGTGAACTGGGATGTTGGGGGTGTTTGTGGTTATCTTACCTGGGGAAGTTCTTATGTTTATCTTGCTTTTCATGTGTCTTTCTGTAGACATATCTGAAGAGATGGATTAAGAATGCTTTGGATTAAGGATTGTGGAGCACATTTCAATCATTTTAGGATTGTCAAAAGGAGGATTGAGGAGGATCAGATCAATAATGGAGGCAATGGTATGACTCCAAGTGCTATTGTCACAGATGAAATTGGCAGTATTGACCTTATACTAAAGGCAAGGGTTTAAATTGATGATGTATAGATCTACCATAAAACACTTGTAAGCATCTTATGCAGTTACCTTTAGCTACAATTGCTTTGCTCTTTAAACCTTGGCAATTGTGGCAAAATTACATTGCCCGTTTTGTAACTATTTTGCTCCCTTCCCTTTTTTATTTTAATAGGGACTAATGTGGGAAGAACTGGCTAATTTGTCATAATGCTTAGTTACAACTGTTAATGTGTGACCTGCTGTTGGTGTACATGTGGGTACAGGGTGTCTTTAATTCCAACCAGATAGAGTATAATATCAATACTGCTAAATCTGCATGTCCTCTGTGTGACTGATATAGCGTTGCTACTTCATTTTTTAAAGACAAAATGAAAGCAAAATATAGAATTCCAACATATTGGTGTAGATAATCTAGTTGGGAATAATTTTAAGTCTCACCTTCCCCTTTAAACTAGTATTCATTATTAACTCATGTTTAAAATACTTTTAATTTACAAATTAAATTACAAATGGGAGCATTAGATTTAGTTTAGACTTAGGGGGGTAGCAGTACCAGTAAACTTTTCAACTACTTAACTTTTTGCGACCACAAAACCTGTAATACGCTGTACAGTAACAAGTGTTGGCATTATCAGTTGAACTGTAAATATAAAATGCTTCTTCCAATTAGTCTCTATGATGATTAAGTTTCTAAAATTTATCAGAACACCATTCAGAAACTTGTTTTGGGGAATTTGATAGTTATTGATGTACATCTGTTAAACTGATGACAGACATAACTCATCATTCCCCAGAAACCTTTTTTGATTACAGTATCTAACATTTTGCCTCCTCTTTTTTGGTTTTGCTGGTTATAAAGGTTTGGATTGGAGAGGGCTCACTGGATCCCAATCCTTGGAGCTGGATCATTGGATTCAAATCATAATGTGGATAGGATAGGGAGGATGAATTACAAGGATTCATGGAGCGGGATCAGATTACCAGGAACATAGGAGTGGATTCCTGCCCCAACCAAACCGCATTCGTGTGGATTTTTTTTTTTATTCAACTTAATTGGCTATTCCAAAGATTTTTTTTTTTCCTATTTTTGACGATTGGAGCCCTTAAGATGCACGATGGAATTGTGTTTTGCATTTTTGGTAAAAGGAGCAAAGCGAGGACCTGGAGATATACGCTGGAGCAATCTCCTTGGAAGGATTCAGCACGAGTAGATGGTAAACATTTAAAGGGGAAAGGGGGGGTTTGTTTAAAATAGTAAATCAGTAAGTCACTTCTAAATTTAAAGAAAACAAAATTGGAGTTGAAGAAAAAGTAGGTTTCCAATTGGCTGTTGCCGTTTTTCTTTGAAAAAAATAAACATTTTTTAAAAAACTATGCATGGTTGTCCTTTTTCCTCTTGTAAGATTTTTTTACTGGGTGACTAGTCTCAGTTAATACTTAAAATTGATAAGATTCTGATTTTTGTGTTTGTGTTAGTAAATTAAAGGTTCTTGAAAGGAATTTGCTATAAATGGTATTATCTCTTACTGTTAATTGTAAAAGTCTTCAGGGGAAGATAAAAAGTGAGAATAAGATAGTTGTGTATGTAATGTGGTAAATGAAGGGTGATTTAGTTTTTGGAGGAAAAGCTGCAAAGCTTTGGTTAAAAATGACTTAAGTTTATGGATGCTGCTTATTTTTGGTAATTAGCATAAGAGATTTGTGTAAAATCAGGTAATGACTAGTGAATGTTGGTATTATTAGCCTTTGAGTTTCTCAATGAAAATAATTCATCTCAAAAATTGGTAAGTATTAAAATTCAGCACAGGTTATAATTCTTAACATGAATTACATTTACTGTTTGAAATCTGAATAGCACACTGGAAGATTTAACTGTTTGAGTGAATCATTGCTAATAAAAAGCTGGGCATTCTTTAGAATTTTGCCTTGGAACTCTTCTTAACCATAAAGTTAATATCCAAAACATACCAAAGCAGTGATGACATCTTGTCATCTACTAGTTTTTGTATCTTTACTTGGTAGCCCCTTGGTGCTAAATTTTCACTTAGAGTTGGGGGAAGGAGGGGGGTTTTTACTTAGTATTCCTGATTTTTATTCTGATTTCTGAATTAAAAATGACTTAAGTTTATGGATGCTGCTTATTTTTGGTAATTAGCATAAGAGATTTGTGTAAAATCAGGTAATGACTAGTGAATGTTGGTATTATTAGCCTTTGAGTTTCTCAATGAAAATAATTCATCTCAAAAATTGGTAAGTATTAAAATTCAGCACAGGTTATAATTCTTAACATGAATTACATTTACTGTTTGAAATCTGAATAGCACACTGGAAGATTTAACTGTTTGAGTGAATCATTGCTAATAAAAAGCTGGGCATTCTTTAGAATTTTGCCTTGGAACTCTTCTTAACCATAAAGTTAATATCCAAAACATACCAAAGCAGTGATGACATCTTGTCATCTACTAGTTTTTGTATCTTTACTTGGTAGCCCCTTGGTGCTAAATTTTCACTTAGAGTTGGGGGAAGGAGGGGGGTTTTTACTTAGTATTCCTGATTTTTATTCTGATTTCTGATGAAGTGAAGTCGCTCAGTCGTGTCCGACTCTTTGCGACCCCATGGACTGTAGCCTACCAGGCTTCTCTGTCCATGGGATTTTCCAGGCAATAGTCCTGGAGTGGATTGCCATTATCAGACCACTTTTTGTGCATCTAAAAGATAGCTAAATCATAAGATTATCCCTGGAGTGTTAATTATAATTGGAAGCAGAATTTAAGACTGATACTCAGGTGATGTGATTTCAAACCTAGGAGACACTAGAAATCTTGGTAGTGGAGACAGCCTAAAGATATGCATAAGGTCACCAAGCCAACACATTTAAATGAACCTTGTGGAATGTCAGGAGGAAGAGAAAGGATAGTAAAGTCAAGATTAGGATTCCATTTTTTAGAGCATTTTGTAGCCATCCATTAAGGGAGTAACTAGTTTAATGTAGGAATTCAGAATACAGTGTTCAAGAGTAGACAGTACATAAAACTAGGTTTCATCTGAGTTGGCCAAAAAGTTTAAGATTTTTTGTAAGACATTAAAAGAGTAAATGATTTTGGAAAGAGCTAGGCTTTTGTGGGCCCTGAGTTCATTAGTATTCATTATTTTGGAAACAGGACCAAGATGAAAATTGCCCTCAAAAGTTGAGTGCATTTAAGCTAAGTTGAAAGATGAGCACTACTTGCCTGTATGTAGGCTTAAGATTAGAGAAGATTTAACTTGTGTATGAAAAGGACCAGGTTTTCCAGTTGAGTAGGAGTAGACTAGACTAAGAGGAGATGCAGACTATTTGTCAGTCTTAGATGGACATTAAATCTCTACCTGTATTAGCATCTCTTAGAAGAAAGTCATACTTTGCGGATTAAAAGAGCAGCCTTGGATTTTCCGCTTTTCTCCGTATTTATGTGCCCTTAGATGATGTAGGGAGCTTTTAATTTATTTTCTAATCAAGGAAAAGTTTAAGAATTGTTTCTCATAACATCAGATTGAGTAACCCACCTTGCTGTTCAGCCTACATCCTGGAAACAAGGTAAGAAACCCATTTTCTGATTCCTAATTGTTTGGGATCTGAATTTTTATTTTTAAGTTGAGTAATTTTTTTAAAATGCTGTTTGGAATGTGAACAGATTTCCTTCATTTAAAGTGTTTTTTCCAAGTTTTATAGTTTGGAATGTTAATGTATCTACTCATTGTAGTGCTTTAAATGGAATATGATTCTAGATTTTAACTTTCTCAGTTTTGTCTTTGAAATATATCTTGCTTGTTAAGGGACTTTTTTTTTTTCCAAGTTTCTGTGAATTATTTGTGTGCTTTTTTGCTTTGTACATGACATTGTAATGAAATCACAAGTTACATGTCTGTATTTACCATAAATAGTATTAAAAGGAAAGAAACTATTAGACTGAAGTTCTGTTACAACCATTCTTTGGTTTAACCTATTTCTATCAGGGTATGAAGAATACAAAGAGAAAACAGGTTCACAATCTTTTATCCCAGAACTCCAGAATCTTTTGTTAGACAAATTGAATGTAAAATATGGCCAAAATCAATGCATTTGTTTCGTATTTGGTGTGACTAAGAAATACTAACGTCAGTTGTCACAGGTTGTGCTGTGAGTGTTAATGTGGTAAAGGATCTATATATGAAACCTTTATAAAATGCAAAACACTCTGAATTTCAAATACATCTGCCCCAGAGAGTTTGGATAAAGGGTTGTAGAACTGTTACAGATTATACGGAGCGAAGGCTTCTGTGTAGTTTGGGCCTGTGAGTGAAAACGAACCCGGTTACTCTGATTTCTTTATTAAGCTGTTAGCTCCACATCTCTAGGCTGACAGCCACCAGAAAAGGTATGACATTTTTTTATATTCTGTTGCTCTATTGGACTTGTAATTGTCACCATTGAAGGAAATAAATACTCTGCCATTCCATGCAGTGGAATACTCTATTTGGGGGTAATTTTTCCCAGTACCTATTTTTTTTTTTTTTTAAATAAGAATCTGATCCTATAGGAAAGGGTGGGATTGGCATGAAGTAAAGGGAGATTATAAGGAAAGGTGTTCATTTTGTCTCCTGATTGTTGAATAAATAGTAATCCTGGCAAAAACTTTGGCTTAAAATGTAGATTCAAGAACTTACAATATTCTTAAAACAGCTTATCCATGTGATTATACTTAAGATTGAGATTGGGCTGGGGAGTGCTGCTTCCAGCTTTGAAAGCTATACCTGAAAACCTTTTAATGTGATTTGTAGGGATGAAAGGAAAGAAAGATCTTTTTCTTATACAAAAGTTCTTAGTGCTTCTTAGGCAGAAAAAAAATCTCAAACATTTTGAAATAGGTCACTCACTGGCAAGAGAGAAAACATAAGGCGATTGCCATTTATGTAGGTATGCAAAACAAGAAACAGTTGAATAGATCCTGGGTGTTTCATCTTCATTTCTTAAAAAGGTTAAAGTGTTTTTATGATTGCTGATAGAGTTATCAGTGTAAAGATAGTAGAAATTAAGAGCTATAGAATGCTTTACTCATCTTCACTGAGCATACTTTGAGCAAACAATTTTAAAGGTATGCCAGATGTCTAATGGGTTGTCTGGAGGGATGTTATTTTGTTTACCATGGTCATATTTCACTCACCGTATTTGAGTAAATATTAGGAAAAAATCACATAGCCACTAGAGGGTGCTATGATGCAAAATTAACCAGGAAATACCCTAGGGCAAAGAATGGTAACAGCAAGGTGGATACTTAATCCTGTATCAGCTCCAAAGTTAGAATTTTTTTGGTCTTAAGTTTTTTTTTTCCTGTAGCTCTACCTTTGCCTCTCCATCTGTTGATCAAAATCCTTTGCCTTTTCCTTTAGGTTTTGAATAGTACTTAATGAGTACCAAGCTTGTATAAGGGCTTCCCTGGTGGCTCAGAGGTTAAAGCATCTGCCTGCAATGTGGGAGACCTGAGTTTGATCCCTGGGTCGGGAAGATCCCCTGGAGAAGGAAATGGCAACCCACTCCAGTATTCTTGCCTGGAGAATCCCATGGACAGAGGAGCCTGGTGGGCTACAGTCCACCAGGTCGAAAAGTTGGACACGACTGAGCAACTTTCACTTTCAAGTTTGAATAAATCACAAAACTGTCTGGCTTCTGGGACTTAGGACAAAATGCTGAAGATGTGAAGCTGCTTGTTTTTCTGCCTGCCTTGTACATCTCCAAGTATGTAATAGTAAGACCAGAAGTGTAGGAATCAGGGACAGGAGTGCCACCCATTCCCCTCCTCCCCCTTCCAGCCATGAAATTGGTCATGTGATATACAAAATGAGTATCCTTTGAGAAACCTTTGTTTATATGGTGTGAAACACTTTCTGGAGTGATAAGTCTTATTTCTTGACATTACTGAGACTCAGTGATTGTTACTGTGTCTTACAACC
Source organism: Oreotragus oreotragus (assembly GCA_006410675.1). Taxonomy (NCBI): domain Eukaryota; kingdom Metazoa; phylum Chordata; class Mammalia; order Artiodactyla; family Bovidae; genus Oreotragus; species Oreotragus oreotragus. The sequence goes on along the minus strand of SJYX01009560.1, from coordinate 32,948 downwards.
CTGTCTGTTCAGGTTGGCTACTTATTCTACAGAACAGACAGAGTATCCTGTGATCAAAATGTCAGTAGAGACTTCTCTGTTAGGAGATAACAACTCAGCATTTGTCATTCCCACCTCCCTTCAGCTTTACATTACAAAAATGTAAAGGATACAAGCTTTTTTGTCACTAAAAAGTCTTTTAGGCCCACTTGTGATACCATTTAGTCATTATGGGAGCACTTGTCTTCAGACACAAATGTTAAAAACTGCTTTGAAGAATAAGACACCAAAAGAGGATAAATACAGGTATTCTAGAAGAGAATCACATTTACACAGAGATAACCTTGCCTACCAAGCTCACGTTTTCTGTAGCAAGTTTGGCTACCAAAGGTAGTTGCTAACTAGTGAGATAGCCTTGCTGCAAATTGGACTGAGTACTGAAAGTGCACTAAATTATCCCTTAATTCAAGAAATGTTAGCTCTGACATCTTAATTTAACTTGTGAAGAGACTAAATCCTAAATTGCTCAACTGAAAATCTGGAATTTCCTTTGTAAAAGAAAAAGGCTAAACTGGAAGGTGGTTCTAAGTGCCAGATGACCTGGAAGAATTGTACCCTGAAGTGCTGGGTATTGGGGGAGCCTTTGTAAGTTTTAAGATAAGCTTTCAGGTTATGTTTATTAAGGTTTAATCATTATGAATGGACTACTACATCAGTTGACAAAACATAACCTACAGCCTTTAACTGGGACTTGGAGTCTTGGGCTGAATCTAAAGCTGTTGATAACCTCGTCCCAGTATCAAGTCATCTCTCTGAAAACACCTACCATACTGTGTTGGCACAGACTTTTATGTATATCTGGTATGGCATATGTCGCATTCTATCCATTTATCTGCCTCATCCGAATTCGTGAGGTTATTTTCTAAGGAACCAAGACAGTCCGTCACCTGACAGTAGTCACTGAAAAAGCACTACTCATCCTTCCTCATTGTTCTGCATAGCGCTTTTCTGCCGTATCTTAAAACTCTAGGCAGTATACCTTTAGCCAGTCAGTTGTTTATTGTCTCTTCTAACAGGTCATAACCTGTTTTCCCCCTTTTTTCCCCTTTCTTACATAGCACAATGTTGTGCACTGTGTAGATACTCGAAAGATTACTCAATTCAGTTGCTTAGAGAAATATAGAAATTTGAATTATTTTACTTCCCTTTTTGAGTATCTTGAGTAAGTAACCAGTAAATAGACTCAGGTTCTTCTGTTTGCAAGTTGGAAATCAGTCCTTCACTTGATAACAGAAGAAGCTGGGTAACTAAGACATTTTCCATCTTTTTATCTCCTGATATTTCTAACAGTTTTGGGAGAGTTTTGTTTCTTGAATTACAAAGTGACATCCACAATGTTAAGGGGCTTCCCCAGTGGCTCCGCAGTAAAGAATCCACCTGTAGTGCAGGAGATGCAGGTTCAATCCGAGTCAGTAAGATCCTCTGGAGGAGGGCATGGTAATCCACTCCAGTACTCTTGCCTGAAGAATCCCATGGACTGAGTAGCCCGGCGGGCTGCAGTCCACAGGGTCACAAAGGGTTGGACATGACTGAAGCAACTGAGCACGCAGATGCACAACTTAAAGATGAAATGTAAGATGTTGGTTAACAGTACAAGTGTACATGACAGTAAGTGTGCTTGTTAGGTTAACAAGCTCACTACAAGAAAAGTGATTCTTTTGTTCTCTGACACTACAGAGTAAACGTGTAGCATGGTGAAAATCAAGTTCTGTGTCTTAATATAACCAGTTTTTAGCTATGGTGCATTTGTATCTGTCACTTGAATAAGGTTTTGTTTACGTCCCAGATAGAGTACTTCAAAATGCTATTTGAATTTGTCTCCCAACTTCATTTGCCATGCTAACATCTTTGTATGTACACCCAAAATCATTACTGAAGAAATGAAAAACCAGTTAACTGGCCAACTCCATCCTGGCCATCCAGCCTGATCTTCCTAAAACTGTTGCTCATCTAGTAGGAAACAGTGGAATGTAGTCTACAATTTATCACCATTTTCAATCACATTTTCCCTGCTCTGGGTGAACTGGTAAATATTTTTTACTGATGATGATTGTTTTTACTTCTATATATTTTATATGTTTTCAAACTTTTTAGCCCTTATTAGCAGTCACCCTGCTGCTTCAAGTCCTTATTACTGTCAAGTTATGTTTAATTTCTGAAATTACAAAAACCAAGCTTCGAAACCCATAAAATAGCTCTCTTCCCTGTGATGCATTTAGTCACAATTTTATTACTGTTGAAATTTGTATGTTAATTTTTTCTACCCAGTAGAATTTTTGTTGTATTGGCATTTCCCAGTGAGCCAAATGTTTACTTCCTAGATGGAGTTCTTCAAAACACTGTTTGGATTTGTTTTCCACCTCCAGTTGGCACAGTTTAATAAATGTTGATTGACAGAGAAAGAACTTTAGTACTCCTTAAAAGCAAAATGGTATAGAAACCTAGTCCACAATTGGAGAAAGTGGTAATCCTAACATTGCATCAAATAATTTCTCAGCTGTGAAAATAGGAAATGCAAATTACTGTTGACCATTCATGTTAGAGGTGCTGACCTGCCACACAGTGTAAAAATAACTGCAGTCAGTAGTTATTTGCAGTTAATGCATCTGCAGAGTCAACCAACCATAGGTTGTGTAGTACTGAAAAGAACTCAAGTTCTTTTCAGTGGACCTGCATAGTCAAGCCTCTGTTCCAGGGTCAACTAATTTAAATGCTAGCTTAAGCCACATACAACTAAAAACAAGTGCTGTCCCCAAAATCAGTCTTGCAAAGTAAAAAAGAGTTGTTTTGCTGCAAGATGTGCTGCCCTTCAGCGCAGATCCTCTAGAATTGATGGTGGTCTCTCCTGAAGGAGCAGAGGGGTTCCCTCTCTTGCTTTCTCCCAAAGTGAAAGTCAGTTGTGTCTGACTCATTGGGATCCCATGGACTATAGAGTCCATGGAATTCTCCAGGCCAGAATCCTGGAGTGGGTAACCTTTCCCTTCTCCAGGGGAGCTTCCAAACCCAGGTCTCCCTGCTTTCTCCTGGATTTTCCATTATTAAGCATAATTCTTACAGAAGATGCCTTAAATTAGTTCTGAATTTAGTAATCCTGTCTCAATGAGTTTCTACAGTTTTCTCATTAGGATTGAATTATTTTGGTTCTTTTTTATTAGTAGTTATCCATAAAGAGATTTATAGATAGAATGAAGAAACTGGGTAGTATATTTACTGGCTTGGGAATCTTAAGATTATTCCAGGACCCTGACCCTGATCCTTAGGCTGATAGAGGATCAACTAGCATAAGCAGTTCTCAAAGCCATGGACTCTGCAAACACAAATCTTAAAAGCACTCACATTACTTTTGCCTTTGAAAACTTCCTTTCATGATCTGCTAAAGACTAAAGCATTCTTGCACTAATTGCACTGTATGTCTGCTTTGCTTTTCTTCAGCATAGTGTCACGTAATGTGTACACCTGCTTGTTGCCCTTAAACTGTTGTCTGATTTCATGTATGTTTTTATTTCCTCTAGCTTCATGGTAAACTCCTAGAGACCAAAATCTGTATTAGTAACTTTCTGACACTTCTTCTAAGATGCTTGGTGCACAGCAGTGGCCGTACTGTTGATGTATAAATACAGTCATGAAATCCTCAGCAGGTGAACTGCATAGCTTAGGTCTTATATGTAGTGTGGTCCTCCAGTCAGATTGGGCTTATTTCCAAAGTAGTGACTTCAAGAGTTTGTGCCGTTTTCCACCTTCTTAATGGAGAAGTTAAAGGGGAAAATGCAAGGGCATAGGACAAATACTTAGTGGAAGGAGGAGCTGGGTTGTTTTTTTGTTTTTTTTTTTTTTTGGAGTGCTTTGACTCTTTAATTCTCCGATGTTTCCAGCCTTATTTTGGAGTTGGAGGAAATGAAGATGTTAAAGTGACAAAACTTGAGTCTATGTCTTCTAGTGACAAGCTCTTATTTATTTTATTACTATATTGCTTTTCTTAAAAAC
>SJYX01009560.1:0-19519 GCA_006410675.1 Oreotragus oreotragus | reverse complement strand
AAAAAAATAAAACATTTTAAAATGGTGCTTGTTAATGCCTGTCCAGATGCTCTTGTGAAGACAGGGGCAGAGCAAGAACATACATACTGAGTAAACACTCTTTACCCAAATTCCAACAGAAACATGTCAATTTCGTCTTCATCTCAGACTCCATAGTTCAGAATTCAGATAGGATTCTGTTTCTCTTAGTCGTCAGAGTTAACAATGTTAATACATTGCAGATCTTATATTATGACCCCCTCTTTCTGAATTGGTGCTCCTTCCTCTTGCTTTCATTGGCCTAGATTAAAAAAGCCTCATTGGGTCAATTTGATCTTCAACTGAGGATCCCTCTATTCTTCATAGTGAAAGAAACAGGAAATAATGACACAGGTTTTGAGTATGTTCCCTGAGTGAGTAGTGGTGACCTAAGACACTGACGTGGCATCACAAAACTTAGACTAAGCTTTAGGTAGGTTGCTCCACTCCTGACAGCAACCCCGAGATGGCAACACAAGGCCAGAACAGTGTAAGATCTGGCACAAACTCCAGATTTGCTTCTTTAAGGATGTTTCTTGACTCTGAGAAGTCTCTGAACTACTACAGAAGCTGCCTCAAGTTCTACAGTCATCTGGCCCAGTATATAAGCAGGTGCAGGGAACCTGGCAAGCTGGTTTTCAGACTCTACAGAGACAACAGTTGAATTCAGCATCCTTAAGTTGTATACTAAAACATAAAGCTTACCTGCTATCTACTAATACTATGTGAAGCATTTCACCCTTGATTTCCTGAACCGTGGCACAAGCTCTTTGCTAGACCTGAAGAGGACAATTCCTAGAGGGTAGGATAGATTCTGACTTGGTGAACAATTTACTATGATACACAGGGAAAATGGATCAGATTCAGAGAATCTAGATGTTTCCTCTGAAGTAATTTTAGTCTCCAAAACAAAGCACACAAAGCTCTACTCAACTAGTTGACAGAAGTTAATTAGCCTTTTACCCCTAGGCCTGACCCTGTCCTCTGCAAGCTGTTTTACTGACCTTACATTAAGTCCCTCCCCAACTTCCTAGCTCCCAGCTGTTTCCTCTTATTTTTCCAGCTTCCTCGCTCCTCACCCACCCCACAACCTCTCATTTCACTTTCTCTCCCCCTTCCTCCCTTTATTCAGCAGTGAATGCTGACAGCAGATGGCAAGCACTCAATTCAAGCCAGCGAAAATGCGTCCAAAGCATCAGGTAAAAGGCAGTTCCAGAAATAAGAATCCTGGGCGTTGCAATACACACACTCTGCCTCTCACTGATTTATTCTTTAGATGGGAAAGGTATATGTTTATTCTTCACATATGGAAGAATTATCCTCAGACAAATTTATTAAAACTAAATTAGATAACTAGTTTTGCTTAGTTATGCCTCTCAGGGACAAGAGGATTTTTTTGTTTTCATTAGAATTGATAAATTTTATCCCTAACTTGTCCAGGACCTACACAGTACATTTAGCAAAACTCATGAAGCCTTAGGAAGTCCCCACATATGTTCTATACGCAAATTCATTTAGCTAAAGATCAGTTACTCTGATCACTTAAGCAAAGCTTATGGAAGGTTCACGTTCATACAATCTGTGATTAGCTTTCTCCCCACAGACGAGCTGAAGAAACTGAAAGGAAACCCTGGTTAGCCAAAGATCAGTTACTCTGATCACTTAAGCAAAGCTTATGGAAGGTTCACGTTCATACAATCTGTGATTAGTTTTCTCCCCACAGAAGAGCTGAAAAAACTGAAAGGAAACCTCGACTGCTAGAGAGAGGTTTGGGATTTGTTCCACAGTGATCTTAAAACCACAGGAATTGGGGATGGAAATGTACCTGAGAAAACAGGAAAGGGAAAGGGAAAAGGCACCTCAAGACTACAGCTTCAATCAGTAAAGTTTAAGTCTCCCCCATGGTTCTAAGAACCCTGGTAAACGCCTAGTCCTAGAGATACTGCATGGATGCTATCTAATCAGCTCAGCTTCAGCCCCAAATTCAGGCTGTGCTATCTCCAACCTAGAATTATATATTCTAGGTTTTGAAAGGCTAGCCAAGACACCCGGGGAAGGCAATGGCACCCCACCCCAGTACTCTTGCCTGGAAAATCCAATGTACAGAGTAGCCTGGTGGGCTGCAGTCCATGGGGTCGCTAACAGTCGGACAGACTGAGCGACTTCACTTTCACTTTTCACTTTCATGCATTGGAGCAGGAAATGGCAACCCACTCCAGTGTTCTTGCCTGGAGAATCCCAGGGATGGGGGAGCCTGGTGGGCTGCCGTCTATGGGGTCACACAGAGTCGGACACGACTGAAGTGACTTAGCAGCAGCAGCAGCAGCAGCCAAGNCCCGGGTCTCCCACTCAGTGCCCCCCTACTTGGTCTGTCTTTCGCTCGCTCTCCGTTCTTTCCGCCTCTCTCTTTTTGTGCGTGTGTTGACTTTCTGACCCCCCCCCCCCGTCCCCGCGAATAGCGGGTATCCTGGGCTCCCCGCCACTCCCCCTTCCCGCCGCCCCCCTCGTGTTTGCCCAGTTGGGGGTGTTGTGACTGTGTGTCCCCTCCCCAAACTTTTTCACTGGCTTTACGTGTTTTCTCTCGCAAGCCTCCGCCGAGCCTTGGCAGCTGACACCCGCTCCCTCTGTCCAGCTCTCCCGCCGTCCCATTCAGCCCGGGGAATCCCCCGGCCGGGAAGGGGGGGTGCGGGGGGGCCAGGACGCGGGGAGGCCCCACCTTCTCCCGGGGCGCGCTTCTCTCGTCCCACCTCGAGCGTCTCCTCCAGCCAAGTGGGGGAGACGGCAAGTGGAGAGAGCAAACAAAGTCCACTTACAAAGCCCCCAGATGAGTCATTCGTGGGGTGTTGGTCTTCATTTTTTGCAAGAAACTTGAAAGTGACTGTAGCCGATATGTTGGCAGTCCTCTTGTCGGCCCACTTGAGGTGGGGACCCCTGTTTAGAAGACCGAGAACTTTTTCATTTTTTTTCCTGCTCCGTTTCTGTTTGCAAACGAAGCACTTGGTGGGCAGTAGTAATGAGCTCACGGGGAAACTTTGGAACCGGAGGCTAGGAAGCTCGTCACTTTAAGTGCGTTCTTCCCGCCTTCCTTTGAGTTATTTTCCTTCTTTGAATAACTTCGCGAAATCCCAAACGCTTAGCTTGGGTGCTTGAAACCTTTTGTGACTAACCAAGAACGGATGCAGAATTTTCAAAAATAATCCTCCCACCCTCTGGACCCATCCCAGTGGAGTTAATATAGGGAACTGGATAATTCAAACGTTTCCTATTGTGTAGAGATTGGTTTATTGTTTGAAGACATATTCTTTCGAATGTAATTTGCTTTTTAAATAATTGTTGTATTATATTCAGGCTTCTTAAAATTGAGCATACTCAAAATTATGGAATTCACTAACTTGGCCTTTTTCTCATTCTGATCTAGTATTGTTTTAACGTGCTTTGATGAGCTTGATAATGAGATAAGTCAACTTAAAAATGCATTGGAAAAGAAATGATATATAACCAGCTTGCATCCAGGTTGGTGTGAAGGTGGCAAATGCCCTCTTGAGAAAAAGCTTTCAAATGGTCATTTTAAAATATGGGATTAATGGGCCACTGAAGTGATTTTTCACATGAGGAATGATTTAGATTTACCGTATTAAACGTGCTCTCTCTTAATGGAGATTGGAAAAAATTGAGAGTTCTTTATGTAAAAGAAAAACCCCTAACTGATTTTTGGAAAACTGTTGAAAAATCTTTTGGAATACTTTTATTATTCTTTTCCTGGGGAAAGCAAATGCCAAGCATTTATTGATCAACTTTTTAATTAGATTTTATATTATTTAATTTTTTTCAGCTATTAAAATCTTTTTTTCCACCTGATGGAGAAGTGTGAAAGCTAATATTTGATCCTGGGCTTGGCAATGTGTGCAGTGATAATTTAGAGCCGAGGACAGTTGAATGGGTAAAGAGAATATTTCAGTCTTTTCTCTGGAAAGGTATGAATAGACTTACTCAGTTCCAGTTTTAAGTAATTTTCACTGGGGAAATGGAGAGTTGGACTCTCTTGTTGTTTCCTGGAGCATCTTATTGAATTTATATTTTAAAACAATTTTAATACCTGCTTGCTTTCCAAATAACCTGGTGGAAAGTGAAAGCCATAGCTGTTAAAATGTTTGATGGATGATTCTCCTAACAGGACATTCAAGATATGACTCACTGATGCTAATTTCTTTCAGTACAAAATCTTTTACCCTCTGGCACTGGAGATTTCATGGTGCCATATCCTACCACCCTGGGTGATGAAATAACATTTCTGTTTTGTTTTTGCCAGCCCCATAAGAAAGCTTGGGCAGGGTTTTAAAAAAGAAAAAAAGCTTTGCTATTGAAAGAGATGGGAGATAAGTTTTGGTTTGATGATGCTAGTCAAATAAAAGTCTTCGCAGAAGTTATATATTTTTAAAAATCACCTAACTAAAGACAGGCCATGGTTGTTATTTTACTCTGTCTCTTCCCCAGAGAACAAGTTGGGGAAACCCAGTTCCCCTCTTAGAAGGCTTCATGTAGAAGTGTGGGGATCCTAGGAATCCTCAGAGAGTGATTCCCGTAGTGGTCGAGGCATTCTACAGCATTTCACCCGAGAAGCAGGGACCTGGTGTGACCCTCGTGTGAGAGTGAGCGTCAGCAATGCTGTAAAAATACTTTATGTTGCCACAGACATCTGAATTGGTAAAATGGCAGTAAGTGCTTTTAGTACTCCCTCGAACTCACGGCTGTTTAGATTGAGAAATGCCTCTGAACACTTTAAGTCTGAGCTTTGTCCAGAAGATTTGCGTTTCCGAGTATCTGATCTGATAGCCTTTGAAATTGTCTATCTTGAGCTATCTTCAGCTATTAACCTTTTATATACTATATGGAAGCTTGGGTATACTACACCAGGTTGGAGATGGGGTAAGAGTAGAGTCCAAAATCTGTAAAAGTGTCTACTGAGGTCACTTGGGTAGATCCTGAAAATTATAGGAGCTCCCTAAATTAAATTAAAAGTGGACTGTAATTCAGTATGAGCACTAAGTCCAGAAAGAAAACTCATAAGTAAGCACACAAGGAAGATTCAGCCAAAATTATTAAATTGAAAATGGTAACTCAGTAATATCTCCTGATGATTTAGGGGAGTCTGGTTCTAGGCTTAGTTAACTATTGTGCTGCTATCAAGTAAATATGGGGCTATGTGGTAGATGTTCTTATTCATCAAAAGAGCTGTGTGTGCGTGTGTGTGTGTGTGTGTGTGTGTGTGTGTGTGTGTGTGTGTGTGTCTTGTCTGTCTCCATGGTTTTTTCTCCTTAATGGAGTGAACTGTAGGACTTGGAATTATAGAGTACGAAGGGTAAATAAGTGTCTTGAGTCTCTAAGATGATGAGATGGACCCTTCCAAAGATGTTGTATGCTTAAAATATTTGAAAGTCTTACCTCTGAGTGCATATATCCTTTTAGGATTATAAAACTCAAGCGTAGAGGCTCAGGGTTACTGTCAAGAGTTTCAAAATTCATGTCGATCAAGTACAACATATTAGGAAGAACTATTTCAAGACTTTTTTTTCCCATCATTTCCTAAATGTTTATCATTATGGAGGTATGGACAATTTTGGAAGAATCAAATCCAAGAAAGTAATTACTCATAAATACCAAGAACCTGATCCACAATGAAGTGTTGGTTTCAGTGCAGTTAAAGAAAATTTCCAAACAGTGTCCAGCCCCCAGTTTTGGAGAAGTGGAAAGCACTTTATAACAGCAAATGTCCAGTACTTTAACAGGACTTAGAACCACTAGAAGTAGATGGAAATGAAAGGAATTTAAATTATTTATATCTTGTTTTCTCTTACTCATTTGAGCGTAGGGTTTGAACTATTGTTGCCAAAGGATGAGATGAAATGAACTGAAAAACAACTGACAGGTGTCTGCTGGGGGCTGCCTTCACAGATAGCTTCCAGGTTTCATTTCAGCCAAATCTTTCCATAGAATTAAGTGAGAACTTCAAAAGTAAGCTTAACAGCTAGCATGTATAGTCAGAGAACTGGTGCCTGCCTTTTGCTAGGTAAAATAAACAAGTAGGTGATAATATGTCTGTATGTGTGTGAGTGTGTGGCTTGTGCATCACTGCAGTAAGGTACTGTTAAACACTTAAGTCTGAAGTGTAATTTTTTTGACAAGTTATTTAAACTTGGTTTCAGCACTGACAGACTAACGCAAACTGATTTCGTCAGCTGGTATGTCCCTTATGAACCAGGGTGGTGTGTAGTTTAGTCAGCTGTTTGAAAGCAAGATCACTGTCAGCAACTTATTTGCAAAAGTTTTGTGTCTGTGCAGTGATTTTAAATGCTTTGTAATGGGAGCTCTGAGAGTAGCTAGGTAGTTGCTGGATCTCTGCCGCAGAGAGTAGCTTACAGGCTCATTGATTGTTTCTTCTGGTCTCTGTTGTCTGAAGCATGTTGTATTTTGAGGGTCGTTGTGAGAGGCCGAGTTTCTGAAGTGTGAATGTTTGATTTTAGGCCCATGAAGCCTCCCATCACCAGCAGCAGGCAGCACAGAACAGTTTGCTGCCCCTTCTGAGCTCTGCTGTGGAGCCCCCTGATCAGAAACCATTGCTTCCAATACCGATAACTCAGAAACCTCAGGCTGCTCCAGAAACATTAAAGGATGCCATTGGGATTAAGAAAGAAAAGCCCAAAACTTCCTTTGTGTGCACTTACTGCAGTAAAGCTTTCAGGGACAGCTATCACCTGAGGCGCCACGAGTCCTGCCACACAGGCATCAAGCTGGTGTCCCGGCCAAAGAAAACCCCCACCACGGTGGTTCCCCTCATCTCCACCATCGCTGGGGACAGCAGCCGAACTTCGCTGGTCTCAACCATCGCAGGCATCTTGTCCACAGTCACTACATCTTCCTCGGGCACCAACCCCAGCAGCAGTGCCAGCAGCACAGCTATGCCCGTGACCCAGTCTGTCAAGAAACCCAGTAAGCCTGTCAAGAAGAACCACGCGTGTGAGATGTGTGGGAAGGCCTTCCGAGACGTGTACCACCTCAACCGGCACAAGCTCTCCCATTCGGACGAAAAGCCCTTCGAGTGTCCTATTTGCAATCAGCGCTTCAAGAGAAAGGACCGCATGACGTACCACGTGAGGTCTCACGAAGGCGGCATCACCAAGCCCTATACCTGCAGTGTGTGTGGGAAAGGCTTCTCCAGGTAATGCGCTTTGCTTTGTTTTTTTTCTATTATGGTGTCAGTACAATCTCTAGATCTAGAATGAGGCTAGATATGTGCAGGCCTGCCTTATTTTTAGAGGAGATTGGTGACAGATAAAGTATTATACCTCCAGGGCTAATTCCAGTTAGGTGTGGTTGACAAGTGTGGCATAGGGATTAACTAATTATTTCATTTAAGAAGTGCCTTGGTGGACTCAGGCCTTTATTCGGCATATCAATACTTACCACTGCAAAACCAGTGCTTTTCAGTTCAGTTGGGTGACTGATCATGAGGTTGACTGCACAAATCAAGGAAACATATCCTGGAAGTTGGGATGACCTTGGATACTCTTAAAACTTTTAAGAGAGTGTGTTTCTCCATTTCTCTGTGGTTACTAACATTTCACTAATTTTCATTTGTAAAGGCTTTTTAAAGTTAATATTGATAGCAGTTGTCTCTGGCAAGTATTAGTAAATTTTGGGTATTCTGTAACTGTAAAGAGCCAAGACCTAGAATGATTTAATGTTGACTAGGAGAGAAAATTAACAAGGAAAGAACTAAGGCTTTTGTTTATGGTAAGAGAGGTAAGGAGGCTTGCACTGGGGGTGGGGGAGTTGGTAATTCTGCTAGCTTTCTTTAAAATGCCCCCCACCCGTATCTGCCAAGCATGTAAACATCACAGTAAGTAGGATTTCTCTGTGTGTGTTCCATTACATCTTCTGTTGAAACTCTCTCTTTCACAGGCCTGACCACTTAAGCTGTCACGTAAAACATGTCCATTCAACAGAAAGACCCTTCAAATGCCAAGTAAGAGTTAAAATGACTTATCCTTAGTGTAGCACTTAATGCACATTATCCAGAAGGTCTAAGCCAATCAAATCTCACCATTCTTGAGTAGTCTTAAAATCACTGACTTGAGTAAATGTGGTCCTTTTGAATTCTAGTTTTATAAAACATAAATGACAGCTTCTATTTCTGGGAGGCAAGATCATTTAAAAATGTGAATAAATGTTGTTTCCGTTAAGCTACATTTCCTTTTTCTTGGGCAGCAGTGTTTAGTTATAAGAAGAAAAAAATGTATTGTCTTGCAAAGGTCACTGTGTATTTGAAATGAATGAAGTGCTTTAAATTAATTTCTGGGCTGATGGTTGAGGTTGTTTTAACTATAATAGAAGAAAATAGGAATGTTTTCCCAAATATAACCACTTACTGGATTTTTGTCTACTATTGCCACATTGGAGCATTTTTAATGACATAAATTATGGTAATGAAAAGTTTAAGAATCTTAATGAAATGACTGTGTCAGGTGTCAGTTATTCTGTTTTTTTACGGAGAAAGTCTTTTTGTGCTACTTTTAGTTAAATTTGTTACTAACTGATTTTATTAAGTAAATGATTTGAATTCTAAGAAAAACCCAATTGGAGGAAGGAGACTAGTGTCATTGAGTGAGTACCTGCTATGAGGCCTTGGGCAGGCTCTTAATCCACCAGTAATTTTGTGAGGTAGGTATTACCTTCATTTTACAGATGAAATAAATTCAGATAGGTTAGCTAGCTTGCTGAGTATTACATTGCTTAGTGAGATAGGAAGCTGGATTTAAATCCAAGGTTGACTTACTCTACAGCTCACATCTTTTCTCTACTCGTTTGATACTTTTTTCTTTCCCTCAAAATGTGGAGTCCAAAACTGACCAGGTGTTTTTTTATGAGTACAGTTTTACGTAAGACATGCAATTGAAACCCAACCGTCTGCAGTCTGCTTGCTTACTTGGGTAGGGTAATACCTTAGAATATAACGTACTTTAAAATGAGTAGAACAGGATAGTCTATATTTAAAAAAAGTTTTCCTCCCTCATGCAGACATGCACTGCTGCCTTTGCCACCAAAGACAGGCTGCGGACGCACATGGTGCGCCACGAGGGCAAGGTGTCCTGTAACATCTGCGGGAAGCTCCTGAGCGCAGCGTACATCACCAGCCACCTGAAGACGCACGGGCAGAGCCAAAGCATCAACTGCAACACGTGCAAACAGGGCGTCAGCAAAGGTAGGCAGCACCTCGGCTCCCGGCTGTCGTCGTGTTTCAGGTTGATGGGCGTATGGGGTTCTTTTATAATATATTGAAGACATTTTCACTTGTGTTCTCAGGACTGTATTAATACTCATCTTACTTGTTTCCTCCTGTTACTAAAGCACACAAGGACACGTCAGTGGAGAGTGTATGTTGGTGTTGGAAATACACTTACCGTGCGTGTATACAGGCAACACTGATAAACTCTCCGCGAATTCTGCCTTTACTGCTGCACCGTCTACTGACACCATGTCGGAGGAGCACAGTTTCCCTGCAGCTGTTTTTCAGTGTGTCCCTTCTTTCGTGTGTTAGAATTGTGGCAGAAGTGCCTCCTACCTCCTGATTGCATTAATAGCATGTCCTCCATAACCTAACAATAAAAGCAGTGTTAAATAATTTTACTTTCCAAACCCAAATCTATACAGAAAAGGTGTATCATATCCCTTGGAATGTTTAAATGCTTTGCTTACCTTAAATTCAGAGCCGGAGATAGACTGTTCCACGGACCTGTGGATAAAATTCCGTACTTGCATTTACCGAGGCCTTTTCTTTAAGATCTCCCTAACCACCAGAAGAAAGTGTTTTCCTAATTCTGTATACTGTTAGATATGTGCTTTATGTGGCAGAAACATCAGATTCTCAAAATAGCTGGCCAAAAGTGAATGGGAAAGAATGTTAATGTGTTTTAATGTCATTTGTTTTTGCGTCTTTGTAAGTATTTTGGGTTTATTATCTAGCATGTCAAACTTTGTCAGTTTTACAGAAATTTACTTTTAATGTACATTGTTGTGATCAAATAGCTTAAGTATATTAGATATTTTGATGAGCATTAATTATTCCATGCTAATATTACCCAAGTTCAATTTTGAAAGATACTTGCTTTTTAATGTAGCAAAGAATTCTTTTATATTGATTTTCCTTAGCTTTCTGGATTTTTTTTTTTTAATTTATCTATTTTGACCAATATAGACATAGCTGCACAAAAGATGTACTAGAGTAAAAAAAAAAAGTTATTGGGTCAAATGATAAAGATCGTAGAGGCGTGAGAAGTCAAGGTAGCTAGGTTTTGGATTTTGGAAAAGTAGCCCACATTTTTTCAGGGTAAATATGGTGTTTCTGGTTTGTCTTTGGAGTAGCGTGCATGAGTGAAGAGACCAGCAGCCAGAAGCAGCAGCAGCAGCAGCAGCAGCAACAGCACGTGACAAGCTGGCCAGGGAAGCAGGTAGAGACATTGAGACTGTGGGAAGAAGCTGTCAAAGCGAGAAAGAAAGGTAAGATGAGGTGTCCAGTGCCCACAGCATGGCTGGAAAAGTGTTGCCTCTAGTGTATGCCAAGTAGCAAAGGAAAATAGCCACAGCTCAGAGATTCCTGCTTTACGGAAACACTTTATGGAGATACTCTATGCTGGGAAGTATCTGGTTGAGTTACTAGCAGCAAAGCTTCTAAGCTTCTGGATAAAGTTTTCTTTTTCCTAGGAAATAAAAATTCTCAGTACTTCTTACCATGTTCTTTCTTTTGATTTACTTTTCGTTACAAATTTGGAGCCACGTTTGGTACTTTGCTATGTACACTCAGAGTTCCTTTTTATGTTCTTTTTATGTCAGCCTCCATGTATTAAAGGCTCCTTTTTTTTTTCTTTCTAAAATATTCTCACTCTTAGAGGTAGGTGAACTATCCTTCTGTGTACATAAGTTCGTTTTCTTACAGCGTGCTATTTTCTGCTCTTTAGAGTTGTTTGTGAATCGTATTATTTTGTATGTAGATCAGACTCTGTAACGCCAGTGTCTTTTCTCTCAGTCTCACCCTTAATTGTTTTCAGTCTGTCACTGGGGCTGGCATTAGCTTAACATGTGTGTCCTTCAGTTGATAGTGACTTGACTGTAATTGTTACTGAAGTTTTGAGAATGGTTTGCTTTTCTCTCATGTATATCTTGAAAAGAAGCAGTTGGAGTATCAGTTTTCAACACGGCTTTTAACTTAGTAGCTGTAGCTTTGGTTGTGCAGCCATTTCAGTTAAATCATTTTGTCAGAGTATCGTCAGCCACAGGACAGATTCCTAAATCCCTTTTTTCTTGCCTCTCCCTTGTCATATTTTAAATTCCTGAGGAATCCCCTGCGTGTAGGCTCTGCTGCAGCCCCTTTGCTGTGTAGTTCCTTCCATCCTCTGCTTTCATGCAGTGCAGCTGTTCCCTTCCTCTCAGATCCCTTCTGAGCAGCTTGCACTTGGGTAAAGATAAAAGGAGTAGCATTCTTTCTCATGCGTCAGCTGGCATGGGAGGGCTTCCCTCGTGGCTCAGAGGTAAAGAATCGGCCTGTAATGTAGGAGACACAGGAGACACGAGTTCAGTCCCTGGGTCAGGAGCATCCCCTGGAGGAGGACATTTTTGCCTGGAGAGTGTCGTGGACAGAGAGGAGCCTAGCAGGCTACAGTCCATAGGGTCGTAAAGAGTCGGACATGACTGAAGCGACTTAGCACGCACTGGCATTGGAGGAAAAGAAGGGAGCAGTTCAGATAGGCTTTCCACTTGGTGCTGCTTACTTCTGTCTTCCAAGTGAATACTGTCATTTTGATAAAATGTTTTGTGATAGAAGGAGTGGAGAATGGCAGATAGGGGAGGAAAATGTGTATATGTGTATATGCCATGGTAATTGCACAGTGGGTTGAAAAACATACTATGAAGGATAGTTTACTCAGAGAAGAAGTAAAAGTGGTTAAGTTACAGAAAAGAACAGGGTTAGATGCAGAAGAGAGCATGGTAGGGGCGCAGGGAGACGGAGGACGGGGGAGTGAAACTCACGGGCTGCAGCAGGAGAATGCTCTTAGCAGGGCTGCCACCGCCTCAGAAATGGCCCGGCTTCTCCCTCGTTCTGTCTTCTTTTCTGCACTCTTCTGTTCGGTATTGTATTTCAGTGTGCTTGCACAGTAAGACTCAGCTGTTCAGCTCATCTTCTGATCTCCATGAAACAAAATGCTATTATAGTCCCATTTGTAATGCGAATCTCTTTGGAAATGGGCACTGGTGTTAGAAACTTCTGTGTTCATGTTAGTAAATGTCACATTTGGGGGAGAAGAGACTCCTGACCTGAAAACCTGAACTTGAATCAGCACGTCACTTTTAAATATTGGGTTTAAATAAGGTAATTAAGTTTCCAAATGTGGATGACAATCAGATCATCATTTCAGGAGCTTCTTAGATGTACAGATTTCCCAGGTTCCATCTAAATCTCAAGATTGGACTTCTTGGGGAGCAATTTTTTTTTTTTTTAAGTGCTCCCTAGATAAATGATTTTGATCGACAGCCAGGTTTGGGAATCCCTGATAAGGAGTATGGAGCAGTGCCAAGGTTACGTCATGCTCATCAAGGAAGTGCTGCTCATTGACTCAAGGGTCCACCTGAGATGATTTGACAACATGTGGCATGCGGGCAGACCTCTATCTTTAGTCTCAAATGCATTTCTCCATTTGGATAACCAAGTCACAGCACCCCATCCATCTTCTTCCTGCTCTTTGCTGACACACCAGTAGATGATGCTGAATTCTGGTTGAGGGGTGGAGTAGAGGGGTGTCACCCCAGAGGAAAGTTTTCCTTAAGAAGTGCTCAGGCTTTGCTGATAACAAGGACCACGACCCCACAGCTCACTGCAGGATCTACCAGCCTCTCTAGTCCCCTTTGGTATGGTTGGTGGTTTGTCATATGTACAGTTAAATGTCACTGGGGGTAAAGTAAGTGATTATGTCAGTTTCAGAAAGAGAAAAATGAGAGGGGAGGAGAACATAAACCTACTGTGGGATGCTTGCTCTTTCTTAACATCACTAATAAATGCAAGCAGAAACAACAGGGTTATTTAACATGATTTGTCTAAGACTGAAATAAACAGATGATTATTAAAATAGCTTGTTGTTCCATCCCTATCTAAGGGATTTTTAAACCCTTAACAGAATGTGGCTTCACCTCTGAGAAAGCTTTAGAGTACATAGCATCGAGAACACACCTCTGTCTGCTAGTTACAGTGTGCCTTATAAGAAGGTTTTTCCAATTATCTGTTGTGTAACCATCAGCCCAGCTCTGTGTAAGCAAGCTCTTCTAGCCTGGCCTTCGGGCGCTTGGCTCTTCCCTGGAAAGTCTGTAGGACTCAGAGGAGCCGCATGAAGCGTAGTGATAATGCTTAGCCCTACTCGATATCTCTGCCTCGCAGAGTGACTTGCAGAAATTACCTGATCTTCCAGCATCACTGTGAGGTAGGTAAGTAAATCTAAACTTGAAACCAAAAGCATCAAGGCTAAGCCAATTTGCTCAGTCCTTGTGGAAGGCCCAGTGTCAGAAAAGAGAACTGCCCTCACGCTGGGATTCCTGGCCCCCAATTTTATGCTCAGAAGGAGCCTCCCTTCCAGTTGACCATGGGGTAGAAAACTGTAATTTAACTTATTAAATGTTTGTCCTTTGTAATTAAAAGAAGTTGATTCAGAAACTGAATTGTGTTCACTGTGTTTAGAGTCTAAAGGCCCTTTTGTCTTCTTATTTTAGAAGCTGCTAACCTGTGCCAAACCTCCACGGCTGCTACGACACCTGTGACTCTCACTACTCCATTCAATATAACGTCCTCTGTGTCATCTGGGACTATGTCAAACCCAGTCACAGTGGCAGCTGCAATGAGCATGAGAAGTCCAGTAAATGTTTCAAGTGCTGTTAACATAACCAGCCCAATGAACATAGGGCATCCTGTGACTATAACCAGCCCATTATCCATGACCTCTCCTTTAACACTCACTACCCCCGTCAACCTGCCCACCCCCGTCACTGCCCCAGTGAATATAGCACACCCTGTCACGATCACGTCTCCAATGAACCTGCCCACGCCTATGACGTTAGCTGCCCCTCTCAATATAGCAATGAGACCTGTAGAGAGCATGCCTTTCTTACCCCAAGCTTTGCCTACATCACCACCTTGGTAAACAGTGTTATAAAATCAGAATATGGGATAAAGTAAATATTTACCAGCAACTTACTTTTAGTTTATTAAAGCAAAAAGTAAACCATGAAATTGGGAGATTTTATTAGTTAATAATAGTGTAGTAGCATTTTTCTCCAATTTGGCTGGGATTGTTCAAAGTAGGGTATGTATGTCACTTATCATTGGACCACTTTAGTTTAATCAGAAATTCCTTTTAGCTGACAGCATTGCTTAAACAGGATAGTAGTTGGCAAGATGAAATGTCAGAATTAAAACCAATCATAAAAAAGCAAAATCCATTTCAAAACAGCATTACTGTTTCTAATCCCAAGAAATCATTTTATTCTAAACACTAGCAGAGCTCTTCTCCCGAATTGAACAAGGTGGATGGCTGATTTTAACCTGAAGTTCTAAATCCATGGATTGAGAGCTAGTGTAGAATTGTCTGTGTTTGTTTTTATGAGTAAATACATGCATTGTCATAATAAAATGCATTTCAGAGAATATGCATTTTACCTTTGGGAATATGTTAATTTCAGGCAGCATTCCCTATGGGAAAGGTGATACCAGCTCTGATATGCAAAGCATATGATAATTTATCATTCTAACTTCAACATATAATAGGGATTGTGACCTGATATTTGGATATGTAAATATTGCTCAGCATACTAATCCTGATGAAATACAGCATTGTAGTTGAGTTTTTTAAAAAATTTAAAAAAAACAAAAAATATACACATTGTGTTTTGGTAAGAAAAGGCCGCAACTGGCAGAGGAGAAGTCAGGTGTGCGGACAGGCAGACTCAATAAACAGATGCCAGCGGGACTCCTGTTCAGGGGTCACGGAGTACTTCGGAACAGTTAAAATGTATTTGCTTTAAATTGGAAGACGCTGGAGGCACTGGGATGTGATATGCCCCTCTCTCTCCCAATCAGAGCCTGTTGATGTTTCAACAGGGAAAGATGTGTTAGTTGCTCACTAGAGTTTATGTCTTATATTAAATTGTATACAGTTTTTATTCTAACCACTAACTAGGTAGTATGCCCCTTCAGAACAAGCAGAGTCTATCTTCCTTTTTTTTTAGTTTCTCCTTCCGTTTCTTAAGTATTGTGCAAATTTGTTCAACTTTGTAAATACAGACATCGCTTTTTTTTTCTTTGAGAAAACACTTGTATCAGTTTTGTGGGGTTTTCAGGGAGACAGCTGTCTGCACTCCCTGCAGAAACCCAGCAATGATTGTGCACATTAAGACATGTGCTTTTTATTTCTTAGCAGGATGTTTTTATCTCTGTACATAAAGTAGAAACCAAAAGCTAGGGAAACAGATACTCTCCACCATCATGCCAGACATTGATGTTTTTAAAGCATTGTGTTTTTTAAAAAAGTTACTAAAACCAAGACGCTGTGATTTTTTTTTTTAAGATGCAATATGTTTTTGGGTTTTTTCCTTTTTTAATCTTGCAGTTAAGAGAAGTGGACATTAGTTGTGTTAATCTTGCAAAATGTTTGCAGGACTGTCAAACTGGATGACTTCCATTTATGCCCCACTGTGTCAGTTCAAGCATCAAAATACCTTGCATCTGAGGCAGACTTCCTACATCAGGGACAGGCATCTGTGTGTCATTATACAAAGCAGTTCGAGGGGGTTGAACTACGTAGTAAAAAATAAATAGTACTTAGTGTAAAATAATTTTATAAATGATCTTTTGTACTTTAGGACATTAAATTGTACAACTTTTGTATATATAAAAGCTTAGGAACTTTCTGTTTAGCAGGAAGGCAACACATTCCTACACTTTTAATGTATATGTTTGTTATAATGTCCATGTAAACATGCCCTATGTTTGTGCCTTTTAATTAGTTTGTCTCAATAAACAAAATGTAGAGAAAAATATGTAGCTATGACTTTGTTACAACTGTTCCTATCCACAGTACCAAGATGGTTTGTTTTTAATATGTAGAGCATTATGTGTGGACTACTGGAAGGACTCGAGTAGGGAAGGCCCACGCATGGCCCTGCTGAGGCCTGGATTGGGCAGATAGTGGCCACATTTGGAGGAAGCCCATGTTTCCTGGCGCTCAGGCCCAGTATGGGGTTCCGGCTCTGCTTAACGGGCCGTGTCGTCTCTGACTGAGTAGGCAATCCAGTCCTCCAGGATGGACACAGCCCGGCTTCCTCCACAATGGCCCAAGGAGCAGTCCTCAGTGGGGGCAGGTGTGGACCCTACCCCCAGGCTAGAGTGTGGTCGTCAGAACCCTGAAAGTATTAGTTCTTTAAAAAAAAAAAAAGATATATACTAGAAATGATTGCTTTATCAATTCATTGTATAATAAACAGGAGTGAGACTTCATTGTATGACTTGAGTTAAAATGCTATTTTGTACGCATCCTTTATTCACTCAAGCTTGTCTGCAATAATAAAGCCACGTCGTGTCTTTTGGGAGGGAGAGAGTTGGCAGGATGGAGGTGGCAGTGGGCCGCTGAAATGGCGGGCGTGGGGGTGGGGGGGCACCAAAGTAGCTTGTGGTAAAATTCTCCTGTCTTGGAACTGGAATTGAATTCTGATGCTGATGAACTGATTGAACCAAGTGTTGGAGGCACGACGGCCATCGCTCCCAAAAAAGCAGAGTTCGTTTTTCTCTTCTGTTGTAACCTGGTTAAGAGCGTCCCCTTTATCAGATTGGCAGCTAAAGAGTTGTATTAGATAATCCTCACATCTGACATCCAGCCTGTTACGCTCTAGGGCTCGCTTCTTGGCCTGCATTTTGCCTTTTATTGTATCCATTTCCCTCCTAAGGTGTGCTCCTAAACAAAGGTTTCTATGTAAGCAGATGGATGATTTTTCCTGTCAATACCAGCACTGTATTATTAACATGCAAAAACTGCAGATTTATTTTGACAAATTAAAGTTAACCAGTCACAAATGTTATGATGGATTGCTTAATACCTCAGAAGCTTCACCAGTTCACCATGATGATAGAGAAATTTTTGAAGAGCTGCTTCTCCAGGTGTACACGTCTTAATACTGGGCGGCAGAGAGAGGGGAGGACTAGTGACCCCCTGGGCCGAGAGGGCGGGGCTGCACCAGGCTGGCTGCAGGAAAACTACTCCCCACCAGTCAGCTGAAGTAAAGTAAACCCAGAGAAGATGGGTTTTTAAACTTTTTTTTTTTCTTATGCTCTAAACCCAGCTGCTTTACCTGAAAGGGGTTTTAGGTTGGGTTGCCTAATCATTTGTGTTCCACAAGGTTCATCAGATGTCTACTGAGTGCACACAATGTGCCAGGCACTGTTAGGCAGTAAAGGGCATAATACAAAGATGAAAAACTGGTGGCTGCCTCCAAGAAGGCTGTTAAGAGAGAGAACGCCACGTTCACGCCAAGTGACAGTATCAGCAGACAGCAAATCAAGATGCATCTGACACCAGTTAATAAAAAGCTTTGGATACCCACATCTGTTTTGTGTATAACTGAGGCTTTCCAAACTTCCTCTGATAATTAATTTTAGTCTCTTTATTGACCCAGTGAAAACAGCTGGAGGAAGAATTTCTTACGTTGCTTTTGTTTGGAATGGGAAGTGTCATTTCACTGAGTTGCTAGTTAACAGTGCTTACTGTCCAGGTGTTTCTGCTCTTCTCAGGGAGCTCTGCAGTTTGGTCCTCTTTCAGGAGGTTTTCCCTATAGTATCTTCAAGTAACATGTGTTCATGAATTACCACTGAACTTTCCCCTCCCAGCCCTAATAAAATCTGGCCTTCAGCCCTGCACTCTTTCTGTTTCCTCCTTAAAGAGTCCTGTAGCCTGAAAGAAGGCGATTTGTCCCCATCTGGGCCGATAAATCTCCCCCACAGCTGATCTGACCCTGGCAGATTACTGGATAATCTCCCCACCCCAACTCCACCCTCCTGTTCTGTAAAAAAGGGGAGTCAGACCTCAGTGTTACATACGATTCAGGGCTGAATACTGCCTGAGCTTGTGCACTGATCTGGACTACAGCTTCTCTTGGCTGCTCACTTTCAGGCAATTGAAGGTCCACGTAGTTCCCAAGAAAGGAATGGAGGGAGGGTTAGGGCTCTGCTTCGGGTCTCTGTGTGGTTAGCACTCTGCTGGGACCATCCACCAAGGGGTGGCTAGTCAGCTCTCACCTTCCCAAGACAGGCACTTGACCCATATCTTGGCCTTGGACCCTGAGGGTCAAATAGTCTTCCTTTACAAAACCTTGGCTGTCATGGTAAGGGAATGGATATTCACACTTCAGATTCTGTATCACCTCTGACTTGCATCATAACTTCAGGAATTTTCTTCATTCCTGATGATCTTTACCTTGATATCCCGTCTCCTTCCCAACCCTTAAATACCTCTTTGAAGAGTACAAAGAAGAACTTGAAGTCACTTGCTGGAGTGAATCCTTTCTGCCCACCATGCAGGAAGAATTGTGTGGAGTGTCTCTTAAGTTTACATTGTTTATGGAATTTTCTCAAAGTGAGGTCCACCTGCATTTGGCTGTGTCAGCCCTTCTACCTGAATGTCATTTTTTTTTCCCCTCAGCACATTTGTAAAGAGCCTGGGTAAGAACTAGTAGGCTAGTGAAAGACATTTGAGGACGCCATTCTCTTCTGCCAGGGAGCACCTTGGCACAGCCGCTGGAGAGGATGGGAGGACCAAGGGGAAGGGAAGGAACTCATGTCCTTCTGGTGACTGTGCAGCGGCNTTTGTAAAGAGCCTGGGTAAGAACTAGTAGGCTAGTGAAAGACATTTGAGGACGCCATTCTCTTCTGCCAGGGAGCACCTTGGCACAGCCGCTGGAGAGGATGGGAGGACCAAGGGGAAGGGAAGGAACTCATGTCCTTCTGGTGACTGTGCAGCGGCTCTGCTTGGCAGTCAGGGCCCAGGTCCCAGGCTGGGAGCAGACGTGCCAGTTCCAGAGACTGCTTGTGCAGAGGGGAGCCAGCCTCGGAGACTGGGATGGGAAGCCAAGTGTTGGTCAACCTTGGGGGCCACCAAAGCCACTTCTTACAGTCAGCCTAGATCCACTAGAGATCAGGCTGCAACGAGCCTGGATCCTCAAGGCCTTTGCTCATGAGCCAAGAAATTCCTAGCTTTGTTAGTGGTGGGAACAGAGCCAGAGGGAAATCAGCTTTGCTTGTGAGGTGAGGGAGAGAAGGGAAACTGGGAACTTGGAGGTTAGAATGAGGCCCAGGCAAGGGAGAGAGAGAGATTTTGGAGAAAATGTCCTTGTGCTTCCTGTGGTGTACCCCACCCCCCCA
>SJYX01009559.1:141191-168004 GCA_006410675.1 Oreotragus oreotragus | reverse complement strand
TGGTTATACAGTAGCTTCTCACTAGCTCTCTGCTTTACACATGGTAGCGTTCATACGTCAGTCCTGCTCTCCCAGTTCATCTTGCCATCGCCTTCCCTCTCTGTGTCCACAATGTCCGTGTCTCTATTCCTGCCCTGCAGATAGGTTCATCAGTGCCATTTGTCTAAACTCCATATATGCGTTAATATGTGATATTTGTGTTTCTCTTTCTGACGTACTCTAGGTCCATCCACATCACTACGAATGCCTCAGTTCTGTTCTAGAGTAATATTTGTACTCAGAATATTAGTGGCTGAGTAATATTCCATTGTTTATATGTACCACATCCTCTTTATCCATTCCTCTGTAGATGGTCATTTGGGTTGCTTCCCTGTCCTGGCTATTGTAAACAGTGCTGCAGTCAACACTGAGGTGCATGTATCCTCAGGTTATGGTTTTCTTGGAGTGTATGCCCAGGAGTGTGATTGCTGGGTCGTATGGTTTTATTTTTAGTTTTTCAAGGACCCTCCGTGCTGTTCTCCATAGAGGTTGTATCAATTTACATTCCGAGCAAGAGGGCTCCCTTTTTGTCACACCTTCTCCAGCATTTATTGTTCATAGATTTTTTTTGATGATGGCCATTCTGACCGGTGTGAGGTGAGATCTAGTTGTTTTGATTTGCATTTCTCTAATAGCTAGTAATGTTGATGATCTTTCCTTGTGTTTGTTGGCCATCTGTATGTCTTCTTTGGAGAAATGTCTATGCAGGTCTTCTGTCCATTTTTTGATTGCGTTGTTTGTTTTTGTGATTCTGAGCTGCATGAGCTGCTTGTATATTTTGGAGATTAATCCTTTATCAGTTGCTTCATTTGCAAATATTTTCTCCCATTCTGAGGGTTGTTTTTTGTCTTGTTTAATTAGGTCTCGTTTGTTTTTATTTTCATTACTCGAGAAGGTGGTCAAAAAGAATCTTGCTATTATTTATGTCAGACAGTATGTTTTCCTATGTTTTCCTCTAAGAGTTTTACAGTTTCTGGCCTACATTTAGGTCTTTAGGCCATTTTGAGTTTGCTTTTGTGTATGGTGTTAGGAAGTGTTCTAATTTTATTTTTTCACATGTAGCTGTCTGGTTTTCCCAGCACCACTTATTGAAGAAGCTGTCTTGTCTCCATTGTATATTCTTGCCTCCTTTGTCAAAGGTAAGGTGCCCTTGGGTGCTTGGGTTTATGGGCTTTCTATTGTGTTCCATTGATTTACATTTCTGTTTTTGTGCCAATACCATACTATCTTAATTACCGTAGCTTTGTAGTGTAGTGTGAAGTCAGGGAGCTTGATTCCTCCAGCTCTGTTTTTATTTTTCAAGACTGCTTTGACTATTTGAGGTCTTTTGTGTTTCCATATAAACTGTAAAAAGTTTTTTGTTCTAGTTCTGTGAAAAATGCCATTGGTAATTTTATAGGGGTTACATTGAATCTTGAGATTGCTTCGGGTAGTATAGTCATTTTCATAGTATTGACTTTTCCATCTAAGAACATGCTATATCTCTCTGTGTCATTTTTCTTTAGTTTTCATCTTTTTTATAGTTTCCTGCATACAAGTCTTTTGTCTCTTTAGGTAGGTTTATTCCTAAGTATTTTATTCTTTGAGTTTCAATGGTGACTAGGATTGTTTCCTTCATTTCTCTGATTTTTTGTTGTTAGTGTATAGGAATTCTGTATTCTGCAGCTTTACTAAATTCATTGATTAGCTCTAGTACTTCTCTGGTGACATCTTTAGGATTTTCTATGTAGAGTATGTTACCTGCAAACAGTGACAGTTTCAAAAAACTGAAAACATTTCCTCTAAGATCACAAAGAAGGCAAGGATGTCCACTCTTGCCACTTCTATTCAACATGGTTTCTGAAGTCTAGCCATGGCAATCAGAGAAGAAAAAGAAATGAATTCAAATAGGAAAAGAAATAAGACTGTCACTGTTTGCAGATCTATAAGGCAATCTGCTAAGATTCAATGCAGTCCCTATCAAATTACATTGCAATGGCATTTTTCACAAAACTAGAACAAAAAAATCTTAAAATCTGCATGAAGACACAAAAGACCCTGAATAATTGAAGCAGTCTTTAGAAAGAAAAAAAAGAGTTGGAGGAATCAGGCTTCCTGTCTTCAGATTATACTATTAATACAAAGGTACAGAGCACAAAAGAATATGGTACTGGTACAAAAACAAATGTAGATCAATAGAATAGAAAGCCCAGAAATAAACCCATGCACCTATGGTTGATTAATCAATGACAAAGGAGGCAAGATTATACAATGGAGAAGCGACAGCCTCTTCTGTAAATGGTACTGGACAGTTACATGTAAAAAAAAACAACCTTGGATACTGTAAAACTCTTAGAGGAAAACACAGATGTTTCTGCATAACATAAATTGCAGCAATATCTTTTTGGATCTACCTTCAGTGAAAATAAAACTGTGCTGTGTTTAGTTGCTTAGTCATGTCCGACTCTTTGCAACCCCATGGACTGTAGCCCTCTCTGTCCACTGGGATTCTCCAGGCAAGAGTACTGGAGTGGGTAGCCATTCTCTTCTCCAGGGGATCTTCCCAACTCAGGGATCAAACCCAGGTCTCTCACATTGCAGGCAGATTCTTTACCATCAAAGCCACCAGGGAAGCTCAATAAATGGGAACTAAGTAAATGCTCTAAGGTCGGACCCCAGGGGCCATGATGGGCCGCCCCTTCCTTCCCCCACCTGCGGGGGAAGGAAGGGGCCTCCCAGATCCCGGGGACCAGTGACAGCACAGTTTGCCAGCTAAAGCTACCCCACCTCTGCACGTAGAAGGACCAATCAAGCCGCGACACCTTGGCCCAGCAACCTATCCAAACCCCCACTCATTAACCTGGCCATCCCTTGCAGCGTGCATATATAAACAAACTTCTAACAGGGTCCGGGCGCGTGGACTTCCTTGGCCCGCTGCGTTCCGCTCGGGAACCCTGCCCGGGAGCGCTTCGCCATCAAAGCCTGTTAGACACTCTTTTGGTGTCCTGGTTGTCTTTTACCTAACAAATGCTTTTGTGCAGCAAAGAAAAGCATAGCCAAAATGAAAACACAACCCACAGAACGGGAGGAGATATTTGTAAGCAATGCATCCAGCAGGGGATTCAAACACACAAAAATAAACAGTAAAAAAACTGGCAGCTCTAATTAGACATTGCTCCACAGAAGAAATACAGCTGGCCAAAAAGCACAGGAAAAGATGCTCAACACTACTAATTATTACAGAAGTGCGAATCTACAATGAGATGTCACTTTAGCAGAATGATTATCATAAAATCTACAAAAAATAAATGCTGGAGAGGGTGTGGAGGAAAGAAAGCCTCCTATACTGTTGGTGGGAATGTAAATTGGTACAAGCACTATAGTATGGGGATTTCTTAAAAAAACTAGAAGTAGAACCACCATATTACACTGTAATCCCACACCTGGGCATATATTTGTAGAAAACCATAACTGAAAAAATACATATATCCCATTGTTCATTGCAGCAGTACTTAGTCACCAAGATGTAGAAGCATGATGAATGTCCACCAACAGAGAAATGGATTAAAAAGAAAGTATAAAAAGAAGGAAATAATATCATTTGTGGCAACATGAATGGACCTAGAGATTATCACACTAAATGAAGTCAGAGAGAGAAATACAAATATTATATGATATTGCTTGCTGTGGAATCTAAAAAAGATACAAAACAAACTTATTTTCAAAACAGCCTCATAGACTTCACAGACAAACTTATGTGTATCAAAGGGGAAAGGTGGGGGAGCTGAACTAGGAGACTGGGATTAACATATACAGACCATAAATATAAAATAGATAATCAACAAGGACCTATTGTATAGCACAGGGAGCTCCTCTCGATATTCTGTAATAACCTGTATGGGAAAAGAACTTGAAAAAGAGTGGGTGGGTGGGTGGGTGGGTGGGTGTGTGTGTGTGTGTGTGTGTGTGTGTGTGTGTGTAACTGAATCACTTTCTGTACACTTGAACTAACATAACATTGAAAATCAACTATTCTGCAATATAAAATAAAAAGGAAAATTTCAAAGAACCTAACCTTAGGCCTTAAGGAACTAAAATAAGAAGGGCAAACTAAATCCAAAGCTAGCAGAAGGAAGGAAATGATAAAGACTAGAATGGAGATAAGGAATAGAGAAAATCAGTGAAGTCAAATGTTTGCTCTCTAAAGTTCTACAAAATAGACAACTTTTAGCTACATTGACTACAAAAAAGACTCATTATTAAAATCTGAAATGAAAGTGGTAACAACATTACTACTGATTTTATAGAAATAAAGATTAAAAGAGTACTATGAACTACTGTACACCAACAAATTGGGTAACCTAGCTGTAGTGGACAATTTTCTAGAAACATATAACCCACTAAGAGTGAATCATGAAGAAGTAAAAGTATGACTAGATCTATGACTAGTAAAGAGATTGAATCAGTAAGTAAAGACCTCCAGAAAGCTTCACTGGTAATTCTACCTGGTATTAAAATAATTCATACCAATTCTTGTCAGACTCTTCAAGAAAACTGAAGGGGAGGGAACACTAACACTGCCTATTTCATTCTATGAGGCCAGTATACCAAAACACTATAATAAAACTAAAGAACAATATCCCTTCTGACTATTGATGATGAAATCCTGAACAAAATACTAGCTAACCAAATTTAGCATAATAAAAGGATTATATGCCACGAAGTCATAGGATTTATTTTTGGAATGAAAGGATGATTCAACATATGAAAATCAGTCACTGTTCTTAATACTGTATTAGCATAATGAAGAGAAAAAGCACATGACAAAATCCAACAGCTTTTCGTAACAAAACAAAGAACTAGGAGTAGAAAGAAACTACCTTAAGATAATAGAGACCTAACAACTAACATCATCCTCAATAGTAATGACTAGAAACTCTTCCCCTAAGATGAACAAGAATGCAATATTCAGCATTCTTGTACATATTATTGGAAGTTCAGAGCAATTAGGCAAGAAAAAAGAAAACCATGCAAGTTGGAAAGAAGCAAAATGACCTCTGTTCACTTTACAAAGACCCATAAAAAACTCTTAAAATCCCAATAAATGAATTCAAAGTTGAAGGATACAAAAATCAACATTTAAAAACCAGGTGCATTTCTATACATGATTGATGAACAATCTGAAAAGGAAATTAAGAGAACAATCCCATTTATAATAGCACTAAGAAGAATAAAATACCTAAGAATAAATCAAGAAGTGAAAGACTTATACATGGAAAACTACAAAAACAAAGTCACATAGCTGGAACCAATCTGCGAAAAAAACAAAGTTGGAGGTTTTGTACTTCATGATTTCAGGACTTACTATAAATTTGGAGTAGTCAAAACAGTGTAGTTCTAGCTTGCAGAAAGATATATAGACCAATGGAATGGAATAGAGAGCCTAGAAACAAATTCTTGCATATATGGTCAGATGAAGTATGCCAAGAGCTTCAATGGGGAAGGGACAGTCTTTTTGACAAATGGTTCTGACAAAACTGAATATCTGCATAAAAAAGAATGAAGTTGGAGCCTTACTTTACACTATATAAAAATGAAGTCAAAATGAATCCCAGACTTAAATGTGAGAGTTAAGTGTAAAACTGAAGAACACAGAGGAGGAAGGGCTTCATGTTACTGGATTTGGCAATCGTTTCTTGAATATGACACAAAGCATAGGAAACAACAGAAATTAGATAAACTGGCTATCATCAAAACTTAAAGCTTTTTCTCAAAGGACACTATCAACAGAGTAAAAAGGCAACCTACAGAGTAGGAGAAAAATCTGATAAAGGATTAATATTCAGAAAACATCAAGAAGTACAATTCAACAAGACACAAAGCCTTAGACAGACATTTCTCTAAAGAAGATCTATAAATGGCCAACATACACATGAAACTATCTTCAACATCCCTAGAAATTAGGGAAATGCAAATCAAAACCACAATGAGATACTACGTCACATCCACTAGGATGTCTATTATTAAAAACCCAGAAAACAACAATCATTGAAAATGTGGAAAAATTGAAACTTTTGTGCACTGTTGGTGAGAACGTAAAATGATACAGTATGGCAGTTCCTCAAAACTTAAACACAGAAGTACCATTCGATTTAACAATTCCACTTCTGGGTATATACTCAAAAGAATGAAAGAGGACACCTGAATACATATACATACATGCATATTCAAACTGGTGTTATTCATAATGGCCAAAAGATGGAACCAAACCCATACATCCAATGACAGATGTATGCATAAACAAAATGTGCTATATACTTAACACTGGACTATTATTCAGCCTCAACAAGGAATGAAATTCTGATACATGCTGCAACATAGATGAATCTTGAAAACATGAATAAAAATGACACAAGGCAGATACAAAGGGACACATACTGTATGATTTGACAAGTATAGTCAAATTCATAGAAATAAAGTAGAATAGTGGCAACCAGGGGCTGGGAGAAAGGGATAATGGGGAATTATTGTTTAATGGGTACAGAGTTTAGCTTGGGATGATGAAACAGTTTTTGAGGATGCATAGTGGTGATAGTTGAACAACCATACAAATGTACTTAATGTCACTGAATTGAAAACATTGTTATGTATATTTTATCACAATAATTTAAAAAAGGATTTTCGGTTGTCAGTGTCAAGGGGATATTTTTATATTTTCCCTACCCTGTGTGTTTGTGAATAGTAGTGTTGCCCTGGATCCTCAAAGCCTTACTCTTTCTCTTCTGAGTTCACACTTTCTAGCATCACTTGCTCAAACAGATGTGGTTGGCAAGACTTCGGTATATTTGGCTATAGCAGGAGCAACAGTAACTGGCTGTGCACATAGTTATCTGACCTAAGAGGACTGATATCCTTTTCCTTCACTGGTTCATATCCTTCAAAGTTCTCTAAACATCTGATGAAACCTGGAGCCACTTGGTAAAAAATGTCAATAACCACAAGATTTAGGGTTCCAGTTAAAAATGGTGATATAGGAAAATCCTGAACTCAGATGTATTCAGTCTACAGCTACATATGGAAAAATTACTTCTAAAAAAATCCTAAAGGCTGCCTGAGTGACAACCACACATCAGGCAAATGAGAAAACTACACCAAAGCAGGTAGGAGGAACTGAGACATAATCTTGCCATCAGTTCAGTTCAGTCGCTCAGTCGTGTCCGACTCTGCGACCCCATGAATCGCAGCATGCCAGGCCTCCCTGTCCATCACCAACTCCCAGAGTTCACTCAGACTCACGTCTGTCGAGTCAGTGATGCCATCCAGCCATCTCATCCTCGGTCGTCCTCTTCTCCTCCCGCCCCCAATCCCTCCCAGCATCAGAGTCTTTTCCAATGAGTCAACTCTTCGCATGAGGTGTTCAAAGTACTGGACTTAATACTTAGAGCCTCTCCCTAAGGAGCGAAGAGTTCAGACTCCACACTGGACACCTCAATGTTTGGAACCTGTATCTGAGAGACGAGTCCCCCAAACATCTAACTCGAAACACTAATGGGGCTCATGGCTTACATCCCAGAACTCCGAGACAGCTGGTCATACTCAAAGAGAAGGAAGCTCACCTGCTTATATTAAAGCACTGGCCTGAAAGCAGACATCTCACTTAAAACACAAATCTAGAAGCCTGCTGGAGCATTCTCCAGGTCTGAGACTCACGGGTACCATTGTCACACAGTCCTTTTGCCATCCTCCAGAGCACCACTGTCTCCTAGAAGGGAGTTTTCACATGCATTTGGTGCCTTAGTCTTTGTGGCTGCTGCCCAGAGGAAGCCTCTTGACTGCTTGCTCTGGAGGCTAGGGGAATTTGAATTCTTGGTCTCAAGGGGGTGTAATAATCAGCAAGGAGTCCACAGCCCTCTCTGTGGTCCTGAGTTTTTTCAGTTGCTGCTAGGAGACATCACTACATAGCCAACTCTGGAAGCCAGTGGAGCCTTATGCTTCAGATTCTTAAACAGCTATCACCTCCTCTTAGGGCTCAGGAGGAGGTAAAAAACACAGAAGCTTGGTATTTCTGTGACGGTGGCCTCTTAGCTAATCATCATGACTATAGCCTGACTGGTAGACTTCTAATTAAACTTGCATCTAAAGACTGACTGTTAAAATAAATAAAGACTGACTGTTGTCAATGTATGGCAGAACCAATACAATATTGTAAAGTAATTAGCTTCCAATTAAAATAAATTTATATTAAAAAAAATACTGACTGTAATATTCTAGAGACTTTCCAGAGACTTCAGAGGGTAGGCACTAAATTTGCACCCTCCCTCTGCTGTGCTCCAGAGCACATGTTTTCTGGAGTGGAGCTTTACATGCAGCTGGCTCCCTGATTTTTATGTCTAGTGTCCTCATTTTTGCAGTGGCCACTCCAGGGATGCCCCTTGATTGCCTGACTTGGGCGGTCAGGGGAGCTTGCATTCCTGTGTCCCATGGGACTGTGGCAATCAGATACCTAGTTCTTGGCAGGCTACCATCCCTAGGGCAGACAGCAAGCTGTGGCACATCCCTTTGGCTTTTTGTTTGTCCTGGAACCCTGGCTTGAGGGGCAGGCTCCAGGTTGGGCACACATCTAGTGGACTACAAGACTTTTCTCAAGGAACGCAGGGTGTGGATGCTGTCTTTGGACAGTCCCTCTGCATTGCTCCAGTATCTCCCAGGAAAGAGTTTATACTCTCATCTAGAGCTTCAGTAGGACTTCCCTGCTGGCTCAGACAGTACAGCGTCTGCCTACAATGCGGGAGACCCGGGTTCGATCCCTGGGGCAACTGCCGTTCAGGGAACACTACCCCACCACTTGGCCAGTGGAGTGTACACTTTCAGTCCCATAAGACTATATATATATCTGTGTACCTTGGAAGTCAAGTTCTCCTGAAGCGGCTTTTAACACATGTATACCCATGGCTGATTCATGTCAATGTATGGCAAAAACCACTACAATATTGTAATTAGCCCCCAATTAAAATAAATTAATTAAAAAACAACAACAATATGAACCTAGATGCTGAGATCCTCTCCTTAGGGACACTGACAGGTCTTGGCATATCCTCAACCACTGGGAGCTTTTAAAAATATAATAGGCTGCTTGGACAAGCACAAAGGTTTGGGTGATAACAGAACTGAGACAGGGTTGAAATACAAGGTTCACTTCTACATGAGCCACTCTTTCAAGACTGGGGGAGATGGTTGTTTCATCTAAAATATGGAAACCAACACAGAGTTATGCAAAATGAAGAAATGTGTTTCAGATTAAATGCATAAACTCTTCGGGGTTCAGTGTGGTGGGAGGAAAACCTCAATGAAATAGTGCTGCTATTTACCTGAAAAACAGTTCAAAATAGTGGTCATAAAGATTCTCACAAAACTAGGGAGAAAAATGGGTAAATACAGTGAGAACTTCAACAGAGTTCGAAAATATAAAAAAAAAAGTACCATAGAAGTCACAGAGCTGAAGAAAACAATTGTTGAACTGAAAAATACACTAGTGGGTTTCAACAGCAGACTAGATGAAGCAGAAGAAAGCGTCAGTCAACTCAAAGACAAGGCACACTCACCCAACTCATCCAACTAGAGCAGCCCTGCTCCCATCCCCTCCACCCCCTCCCACAAGAAGAAAAACAAGTGAAGATGGCCTAAGGGGCTTGTGGGAAAACATCAAACACACTAACATTCAGGGACCACAGGAAAGGAGACAGAAAGGAGCAGAAAACTTATTTGAAGAAACAATGGCTAAAAGCTTCCTAACCTGTGAAAGGAAATGGAAATCTAATTCCAGAAAGCCCAGAGTGTAAAATAAGCCCTAAGGAGACATTATAGTTAAACACATAATTAAAATGTCAAAAGTTGAAGACAAGGAGAGAATTTCAAAAGCAACACGAGAAAAACAACTTGTAAGGTACAAGGGAACCCCCATAAGACTATAAGCAAAGTTTTTCAGCAGAATTGGTAGGCTAGAAGAGAGAAGCACAGTATATTTGAAATGCTGAAAGAAAAAAACAAAAAACTTTCCAGCAAAAGCTATTCTACCCAGAAAAGTTATCATTCAGAATTGAAGGAGAGATAGAGTTTTCCAGATAAGAAAACGTCAAAGGAGTTCATCACTACTAAATTGGCCTTACAAGAAATGTTAAAGAGACTTTTTTTAAGCTGAAGAGAAAGGGCACTAATTAGTAACAAGAAAACATCAACCTCAATGGAAAGGTAAACATATACAATATGTAGTGTGTTAATCACCTGTAACGCTAGTATGAAGGTAAGAATACACATGTGGTAAAAGTTAACTGTGATTACAATAATTAAGGATACACAAGATAGATACAAAATGTGACATTAAAATCATAAAACATGGGGAAAGAGGTAAAAGACTAAAAATTTTGAGCTTTAGAATAGCTCAAGTTTAGAACAAACAAATTTTTTATCAATCTAAAATAGACTGTTAGGGATATACTCTATGTTAGCCTCATAGTAACCAGAAAGCAAAAATATAGTCACAAAAAATAAAAGAATATACGTATACCATTTAAGAAAGTCATCAAATCACAAAGGAAGAGAGCAGGAGCAGAAAAAAGGAACAGAGGAACTACAAAAGTCAGAAAGCATCAGCAAATGGCAATAGGTACATACCTACCAATATATCTTTAAATGTAAATAGACTAAATTCACAATTCAAAAGACAAAATAGTTGAATGGAATAGTTGAATAATGAATTAAAAAAAAACAACATGTATACACTGCCTACAAGAGACTCCCTTCTAGATAGAAGAAACACAAACTGAAAACAAAATGATGGAAAAAGATATTTCATGCCAGTGGATCCCAAAAGAGACTGGAGGTAGCTATACTTACATGACAGTCTTTGTTAAAAAGGTCTAATTTATCTGGTAGACTAAGAATAATGATAAATGGTTCAGTCCACAAGAGGGTATGATGTTTATAAATATTTATGCTCCCCTATAGGAGCACTTAAATATATAAAGTCAACTATTAACACACCTAACAGGAGAAATAGACAGCAATACAAAAATAGCAGGGGGCTTTAACTTCCTACTTATATCAATGGATAGATCATCCACATAGAGAATCAATAAAGAAACGTCAGGCTTAAACAGTATATAAGACCTGATGAATTTTACATTCCATTCAATAGCAACAGAACACACATTCTTCTTAGGTGAACAAGGAACCTCCTAGGACAGATCACGTGATATGCCACAAAACAAATCTTAAGATTTAGGGAGATTGACAGGTCTTGGCACATCCTTATAGACTGAAATCATATCAAGCATCATCTCTGACCACAAGAGTATAAAGTTAGAAATCAAATTCAAGAAGAAAACTGGAGAATTTGCAAACATGTATAGAGTATACATTATACCAAACAATCGGTGGGTCAAAGGAGAAGTATCTTGAGACAAATGAAGATGGGAATATTACATACCAAAACTTGCAGGGTACAGCAAAAACACTTCTAAGAGGGAAGCTCATAGTGATTAATGACTACCTCAAGAAACAAGAAAAGTCTCAAATAACCCAACTTTATATTTCTTGAAAGAAATATAAAAAAGGATAAATGAAGGTCAAAATTAGTAGGAGGGAGAACAATTAGAAAAATCAGGGCAGGAATAGAGATTAAAAATCCATAGAAAACACAGCCTTCAAAATGGGAGAAAATAATAGCAAATGAGGCAACTGACAAAGAATTAATCTCAAAAATATACAAACAGCTCATGCAGCTTAATTCCAGAAAAATAATGACCCAATCAAAAAATGGGCAAAAGAACTAAACAGACATTTCTCCAAAGAAGACATACAGATGGCTAACAAACACATGAAAAGATGCTCAACATCACTCAACATGACATTTGCAAAAATGAAAATCAAAACCACAATGAGGTACCATCTCACGCCAGTCACAATGGCTGCTATCAAAAAGTCTACAAACAATAAATGCTGGAGAGGGTGTAGAGAAAAGGAACCCTCTTATACTGTCAGTGGAAATGCAAACTAGTACAGCCACTATGGAGAACAGTGTGGAGATTCCTTAAAAAACTGGAAATAGAACTGCCATACAACCTAGCAATCCCACTGCTGGGCATACACACCAAGGAAACCAGAATTGAAAGAGACACATGTACCCCAATGTTCATCGCAGCACTGTTTACAATAGCTAGGACATGGAAGCAACCTAGATGTCCATTGGCAGACGAATGGATAAGAAAGCTGTGGTACATACACACAATGGAATATTACTCAGCTATTAAAAAGGATGCATTTGAACCAGTTCTAATGAGGTGGATGAAACTGGAGCCTATCATACTGAGTGAAGTAAGTCAGAAAGAAAAACACCAATACAGCATATTAACACATATTTATGGAATTTAGAAAGATGGTAACGATGACCCTATATGCGAGACAGCAAGAGACACAGATGTAAAGAACAGACTTCTGGACTCTGTGGAAGAAGGCAAAAGTGGGATGATTTGGGAGAAGAGCATTGAAACATGTATATACCAATACAGCATATTAACACATATTTATGGAATTTAGAAAGATGGTAACGATGACCCTATATGCGAGACAGCAAGAGACACAGATGTAAAGAACAGACTTCTGGACTCTGTGGAAGAAGGCAAAAGTGGGATGATTTGGGAGAAGAGCATTGAAACATGTATATTACCATATGTGAAACAGATCATTAGTCCAGGTTCTATGCATGAGACAGGGTGCTCAGGGCTGGTGCACTGGGATGACCCTGAGGGATGGGATGGGGAGGGAGGTTAGAGGAGGGTTCAGGATGGGGAACACATGTATGTACACTCATGGCTGATTCATGTCAATGTATGGCAAAAACCACTATAATATTGTAAAATAATTAGCTTCCAATTAAAACAAATTTAAATTAATTTTTTAAAAAAGCCATAGAAAAGATCAAAGAAACCAACAGTTGCTTCTTTGAAATTATGAACAAAATTGACAAGCCTTCGCCAAAGGATCATAGAGAGTACTCTGAACAATTATACACCAATAAATTAGACAACCTAGAAGAAATGGATAAATTCCTAGAAATATACAACCTATCCAAACTGAATCCTGATGAAACAGAAAATCTGAACAGACCAATAAAAGTTAGAAGATTGAGTCAGTAATCAAAAATCACCCTACAAGCAAAATTCCAGGACCAGACAGCTTCACTTATGAATTCTTTGAAGCATTCAAAGAAGAATTAATATCAATCGATCTCAAACTCCTCCAAAAAATACAAGAGGAGGGAACTTCTCCAAACTCATTTAATGAGGCCAGCATTGCCCTGAAACTAAAAACCAGACCCTCATCAGCACTCCATGAACAGTATGAAGAGATAAAAAGATATGACACTGAAAGAGGAACTCCCCAGGTTGGTAGGTATCCAATACGCTTCTGGAGAAGAGTGGAGAAATAGCTCCAGAAGGAACAAAGAGACTGAGCTGGAGTGGAAACAACGTACAGTTGTGGATGTATCTGGTGGTGAAAGTAAAGTCCGATGCAGTAAAGAGCAATATGGCATAGGAATCTGGAATGTTAGGTCCATGAATCAAGGTAAATTGGAAGCGGTCAAACACGAGATGGCAAGAGTGAACATCGGCATTCCAGCAATCAGTGAACTAAAATGGATGGGAATGGGTGAATTTAATTCAGATGACCACTATATCACTACTGTGGGCAAGAATCCCTTAGAAGAAATGGGGTAGCCCTCACAGTCAACAGAAGAGTCTGAAATGCAGTACTTGCATACAATCTCTAAAACAACAGAATGATCTCGGTTTGTTTCCAAGGCAAACCATTCAACATCACAGTAATCCAAGTCTATGTTCCAACCACTAATGACAAAGAAGCTGAAGTTGAATGGTTTTATGATGACCTACAAGATCTTCTAGAACTAATACCAAAAAAAAAAAAAAAAGATGTCCTTTTCATCATAGGGGACTGGAATCCAAAAGTAGGAAGTCAAGAGATACCTGGAGTAACAGGCGGGTTGGGCCTTGGTGTACAAAATGAAGCAAGGCAAAGACTAATAGGTTTTGCCAAGAGAACGCACTGGTCATAGCACACACCCTTTTCCAGCAACACAAGAGATGACTCTACACATGGACATCACCAGATAGTCAATACCCAAATCAGACTGATTATATTCTTTGCAGCCAAAGATGGAGAAGCTCTATACAGTCAGCAAAAACAAGACCGGGAGCTGACTGTGGCTCAGATCATGACTCCTTATTGCCAAATTCAGATTTAACTGAATAAAGCAGGAAAAACCACTAGGCCATTCAGGTATGACCTAAATCAAATCACTTATGATTATAAGGGAGTGACAAATAGATTCAAGGGATTAGATCTGATAGAGTGCCTGAAGAACTAAGGACAGAAGTTTGTAACACTGTACAGGAGGTGGTGGCCAAAACCATCCCCAAAAAAAAAGAATTGCAAAAAGGCAAAATGGGTTGTCTGAGGAGGCCTTACAAACAGCTCAGAAAAGAAGAGAGGCAAAAGGCAAAGGAGAAAAGGAAATATATATCCATCTGAATGCAGAGTTCAAAGAATGGCAAGGAGAGATAAGAAAGCCTTCCTCAGTGATCAATGCAAAGAAATAGAGGAAACAACAGAATGGGAAAGACTAGAGATCTCTTCAAGAAAATTAGAGATACCAAGGGAACATTTCATGCAAAGATGGGCTCGATAAAGGACAGAAATGGTATGGACCTAACAGAAGCAGATTATACTGAGAAGAGGTGGTAAGAATACACAGAACAACTATACAAAAAAGATCTTAATGATCTGAATAACCTTGACGGTGTGATCACTCACCTAGAGCCAGACATCCTGGAGTGCAAAGTCAAGTGCGCCTTAGGAAGCATCATTATGAACAAAGCTAGTGGAAGTGATGGAATTCCAGTTGAGTTGTTTCAAATCCTAAAATATGATGGTGTGAAAGTGCTACACTCAATATGCTAGCACATTTAGAAAACTCAGTAGTGGCCACAGGACTGGAAAAGGCCAGTTTTCATTCCAATCCCAAAGAAGGGCAATGCCAAAGAATGTTCAAAGTACCACACAATTGCTCTCATTTCACATGCTAGCCAGATTATGCTCAAAATTCTTCAAGCTAGGCTTCAACATGAACTGGAAACTTCCAGATGTATAAGCTAGATTTAGAAATGGCAGAGGAACCAGAGATCAAATTGTCAACATCCTTTGGATCATAGAAAATCATGAGAATTCCAGAAATTCCAGAAAAGTTCTGCTTCACTGACTACACTAAAGCCTTTGTGTGGATCACAACAAATTGTAGAAAATTCTTAGAGAGATGGAATACCTCTTAAAGAGATGGTCTGGAATACCAGACCACCTGACCTGCCTCCTGTGAAACCAGGTCAAGAAGCAACAGTTAGAATCGGACATGGAACAAAGGAATAGTTCAAAATTGGGAAAGCAGTATGTAAAGGCTGTATGTTGTCACCCTGCTTATTTACCTTTTTATGCTGAGTATATTATGCGAAATGCCAGGCTGGATGAAGCACAAGCTGGAATCAAGATTGCTGGGAGAAATATCAATAACCTCAGATATGCAGATGACCCCACTCTTATGGCAGAAAGTAAAGAGGAACTAAAGAGTTTCTTGATGAAAGTGAAAGAGGAGAGTGAAAAAGCTGACTTAAAACTTAACACTCAAAAAACAAAGATCATGGCATCTGGCTCCATCACTTTGTGGCAAATAGATGGGAAACAGTGGAAACAGTGATATTCTTTATTTTCTTGGGCTTTAAAATCAATGTGGATGGTGACTGCAGACACAAACTTAAGATGCTTGCTCCTTGGAAGAAAAGCTGACAAACCTAGACAGCCTGTTAAATAGCAGAGACATTACTTTGCCGACAAAGGTTTGTCTACTCAAAACCATGTTTTTTTCCAGTCGTCATGTACAGATCTGAGAACTGGACCATGAGAAAGGGGGAGTGCTGAAGAACTGATGTTTTTGAGCGGTGGTGTTGGAAAAGATTGCTGAGAGTCCCTTGGACTGTAAGGAGATCAAACCAGTCAATCCTAAAGAGAATCAACCCTCAATATTCATTGGAAGGACTGATGCTAAAGCTGAAACTCCAATATTTTGGCCACATGATGCAAAGAGGCAACTCACTGGAAAAGACCTTGGTGCTGGGAAAGATTGAAGGCAAGAGGAGAAGGGGATGACAGAGGACCAGATGGTTGGCTGGTATCACTGACTCAATGGACATGAATTTGAACAAACTCTGGGAAATAGTGAAGGACAGGGAAACATGGCGTGTTGCAGTTCATGGGGTTGCAAAGACTCAGACACGACTGAGCGACTGATCAATAGCAACAAAAAAACAGACAAGGATGACACAAAAAAGAAAATTACAGACCCATACTCTTGATGAACATGGAAGCAAAAATCCTCAAACAACTATTAGCAAACCAAATTCAACAGTATTACAGTAAAAGGATCAAATGAGATTTAGTACAGAGATGCAATGATGGTTCAATATCCACAAAGCAATCAATGCAATACATTAAAAGGAAGGATACGTACCATGATCATCTTAATAGATAGAGAACAAGCATTTGGCAAAATTCAACATCTGTTTGTGATAAAAATTCTCAACAAAGTGTGTGTAGATGGAAACTACCTTAACATAATAAAGGTCATAGGTGACAAGTCCACAACTAACATTATACTCTGAAAACAAGCTGAAAGCTTTTCCCCTAACATCAAGATCAAGACTAGGATGCTCACTCTTGCCATTCTTATTCAACATCGTATTACAAGCCTTTGCAGGAAAAATTAGGCAAGAAGAAAAAGGCATCCAGATTGGAAGGAAAGAAGTAAAACCGTCAGTTTTTGCAGATGACTTAGTATTTATAGAAAATCCTAAAGACTCCACCAAAAAAATCCATTGAACTAATAAATTCATCAAATTTGCAGAATACAAAATCAACATACTTTGTATTTCTATAGATTAATAACAAACTATCAGAAAGGGAAATTAAGAAAACAGTTGCACCCAAAAGAATAAAATACCCCAAAATAAATTTAATGAAGGAGATGAAAGACCTATACACTGAAAATTATAAGATATAGATGAAAGAATTGAAGATGACAAAAGTAAACTGAAAGATAACCTGTGCTCATGGATTGAAAGAATCAATATTGTTAAAATGTCCATATTATTTAAAGAAATTTACAGATTCACTACCAACTCTATCAGAATTCCACTGGCACTTTTCACAGAAACAGAATAAATAATTCTAAAATGTGTATGAAATCACAAAAGACTCCAAATAGCCAAGGCACTCTTTAGAACTAAAAATCTGGAGGCATCACTGATTTTACATTATATTACAAAATTACAGCAATCAACACGGAGTAGTTTTCCATAAAAACAGATACACAGGTCAGTGGAAAAGAATAGCCCAGAAGTAAACCCATGCATATATAGTCGATTAATTTACAACAAAGGAGCCAGGAATATACAGTGAGGAAAAGATAGTCTCTTCAATTAATGCTGGAAAAATGTGACAGTCACATGCAGAAGAATGAAGCTGGACCACTACTTTACTCCATACACGAAAATTAACTCAAAATAGATCAAAGACTTGGTAGAAGACCTGAAACCAGAAAACTCCTAGAGGAAAACATAGGTGGTAAGTTCCTTGTCATTGACTTTGGGATGATTATTTTCAAAACAAAGAAGTGGGACTACATTAAATCCAGACACTTCTGCACAGCAAAGAAGTCCTTCAATTAAATGAGAAGGCAACTTGCTGAATGGGAGAAAATATTTGCAAATCATATTTCTGATAAAGGTTTAATATCCAAAGCATATAAGGAACTCATATAACTCAATAGAAAAAAAAAGCAATTTAAAAAGAGGCAGAGGATCTTAATAGACAGTTTTTTTGAAGAAGACATACAAATGGCAAACAGGTACATGATTAAAAAGAAAGATGCTCAACATCACTAATCATCAGAGAAATGCATATCAAAGCCACAGTGAACTATCACTTCATGCCTGTCAGGATGGCTACTATCAGAAAGACAAGAAGGTGAGGATGTGGAGAAAAGGAAACCTTTCTGAACTGGTGGCAATGTAAATTGGTGCAGCCACTTTAAAAAACAGTATGGAGGGGTCTGAAAAAATTAAAAATAGAATCAGCAATTCCACTTCTAGGTATTTATCTAAAGAAAATGAAAACACTAATTTGAAATGATATATGCACCTCCATGTTCATTACAGCATTATTTATAATAGTCAAGATATGGAGACAACCTAAGTGTCCATCAAAGGCTAAAGTGATAAAGGAGATGTGGTATGTATGCTGTGTGTGTATATATGCACATAAGTGGCAGATGTGCATATATACACATGCACACACACGTATATACACATACATAGAAGAATATTAATCAATAAAAAAGGATAAAGTGTTGGCATTTGTGGCAACACTTATGGACCTTAAGACATCATGCTAAGTAAGTAAAATATGCCAGACAGAGAAAGCCAAATACCATACAGTCTCACGTACATGTGGAATTGAAACAAAACCAAAAAGCAAAATAGATACAGAGAACAGATTGGTGGTTGCCATAGTTAAGGGGTGGGTGAAATAGTGAAGGGAATCAAAAGGTACAAGCTTCAAGTTATAAAATTAGTAAGTCATGGAGATTTTAATATACAGCATGATGACTATAGTTAATACTGTACTGCATATTCAAAAGTTGAATAGATCTTAAAAGTTTTCATCAGAAAAAAATGTTTTTGGTAACTGTATAGTGAAGGATATTAATTAGGCTTATTGTGGTGATCATTTTGAAATGTACACAAATATCAAATTATGTTGTACTCCTGAAACTAATATAATATTTTATGAGTTATACTTCCATTAAAAATTCAGCATTCAATGGAGGAATTAAGCTCCCTGACTTCAGACTATACTGCAAAGCTACAGCAATCAAAATAGAATGGTGCTGCATTAAAACAAAAATATAGATCAGTGGGGCAGGATAGAAAGCCTCCAAGTAAATCCACATACCTATGGTCAATTAATCTATGACAAAGGATGCAAACTATATAATGGAGAAAAGACAGTCTCCTCAGTAAGCGGTGCTAGGAAAACTGGACAGCTACAAGAAAAGTGCTAGAGGAAAACATGGGCAGAACACTCTGACATAAACTGCAGCAATATCTTTTTGGATACACCTTCTAGAGTAATGGGCTTCCCTGGTGGCTCAGCTGGTAAAGAATTTGCTTACAATGCGGGAGACCTAGGTTCGATCCCTGGGTTAGCCCCAGGAGAAGGGAACCGTTACCCACTCCAGTATTCTGGCCTGGAGAATTCCACGGACTGTATAGTCCATGGGGTTGCAAAGAATATGACACGACTGAGCAACTTTCACTGTCTGTCACTGTCTAGAGTAATGGAAATAAAAATAAATGGGACCTAATTAAACTTAAAATCTTTTTGACAGCAAAGGAAACCATAAACAAAATGAAATAACAACCTACAGAATGGGGGAAATATCTGCAAATGATGCAATTGACAGGGAGTTAATCTCCAAAATATACAAACAGCCCATATAGCTCAATTAAAAAAAAAAACACCACCGAATCAAAAAATTGGACAGGAGATCTAAAGAGATATTTCTCCAATGAAGACATACAGAATGGCT
The DNA here is from genome assembly GCA_006410675.1 of Oreotragus oreotragus. Lineage (NCBI taxonomy): Eukaryota > Metazoa > Chordata > Mammalia > Artiodactyla > Bovidae > Oreotragus > Oreotragus oreotragus. The sequence continues at coordinate 148,215 of SJYX01009559.1, read as the reverse complement.
AAAAGCACATGAAAGGATGAGCAACATCACTAATTATTAGAGAAATGGAAATCAAAACTACAATGAGGGGGCTTCCCTGGTGGCACAGTGGATAAGAATCTGCCTGCCGATGCAGGAGACACAAATTAAATCCCTGATCCAAGAAGCTCCCACATGCCACAGAGCAGCAAGCCCGTGCACCACAACTATTGAGCCTGTGCCCTGCAGCCCGCAAGCCACAACTACAGAGGCTTTGTGCCACAACTGCTGGAGCCTGCAAGCCCTAGAGCCCATCTCCACAAAAGAGGCCACTGCAGTGACAAGCCTGCACACCGGCCAGAGAGTAGCCCCTGCTGCCGCGACCAGACAAAAGCCCACTCAGCAACGAAGATCCAGCACAACCGAAAAAAACTACAATGAGGCGTCACATCACAGTGGTCAGAATGGCCATCATCAAAAAGTCTACAAATAATAAATGCTGGAGGAGGAGAAAAATGAAGCCTCCTACCCTGTTGGTGGGAATGTGAATTGATACAGCCACTATGAACTGTATGGAGGTTCCTTAAAATATTAAAAACAGAGCTTCCATATGATCCTGCAGTCCCACTCTTGGGCATATACCTGCAGAAAACCATCGGTGGAAGAGACATGTATCTCAGTGTTCACTGAAGCACTATTTACAATAGCCGAGATCTGGAAGCCTAAATGTCTAAACCTAAATGCCTATTGACAGAGGAATGGAAAAGAAGATGTGGTGTATTTATACAGTAGAATACCACTCAGCCATAAAAAGAATGAAACAATGCCATTTGTGGCAACGTAGAAAGCGTATCATACTAAATGAAGTATGCCAGACAGAGAGTGACAAATATATGATATTACTTATATGTGAAATATTAGAAAAATGGTACAGGGGAACTTATATGCAAAACAGAAACAGACCCACAGAAAACAAACTTATGGCTACCAAAGGGGAAAGGAACAGGAGGGAAGGATACATTAGAAATGTGATATCAACATCAACATAAACTATATATAAAATAGATAACCAACAACCTACTGCAGAGCACAGGGAACTATACTCAGTATTTTGTAATAACCTGTAAAGGAAAATAATCTGAAAAAATGTATACCTGAATCACTTTGCTGTACATCTGAAACTAACACAACATTGTAAATCAGCTCTACATGCATTAAAAAAAATTCAGCATCCAAAACTCTACTCTGGACATGCTAGATGAGTACTTGCATTTTTTTCTTTTTTTTAAATTAATTTATTTTTTATTGAAGGATAATTGCTTTACAGAATTTTGTTGTTTTCGGTCAAACCTCAACCAGCATTTGCATTTTTAGTAAGACTCACAAGTGATTCACATTAAAGCTAGAGACGTTTTGCCTAGAGGGGTTTAGAAGAAAGAAGAGGGTGAGAGTATCTGAGAGGAAGGAATGAGGCAAAGACCTATTTTTCTGTCTTTTAGGAAAAATAATCAGTGAGCATGATCAATGTGCACGTATATGCCCTTGGGTGACCTCTGTGATACAGTGCAGAAACATCTCCCATGTGTAGCCAGATCTGTTCCCAATTGTAGTTTCACAAACTGCGAATAAGCCTGAGGGCCTACAAGCAGAGCTGCCATGGGTGGAATGAGAGCTATCAGAAGGGGCTTTTCCAGGTAAGAGAAAGATGATATCCCCCAGCTGTGGGAGCAAGGGGGAGCTCATGCCTCTTTGATTATGAACTACATGTATTAGGTCACTGAAAATAAGGGGGGTTGGTAGAGGCCCCCCAAAGGAGCCTCTGGCTGAGTGTGTTGATTTGTTAGCATGGAGCATTATCCCTGAGCTCACCTGGGACACAAATAGCTTTTCAGTTGCAAAGAAATTCTGTGGCCACATTTCCTCCAAATAACATTTCATCTTCATTGGAGATGGCCACAGTGTATTAACTTAATAGGAAGTTCCAAGTGACTATTTTCCAAAGAACACACCTAAGGGTGGGGATGAAGGAAAACAAATGCACTGATGTGTAGATACCAGTTCCAATGAGTTCAAGTTGTTAACTGCCCCCAAACATTTGATCATGCTTGTTCATACAGTTACACAAAGAATTAAGAGCCATGTGGTTACTTTGGGATATCCTTGCAGGCCAAGCATAATGGTATGTTTCAGATACTGACCATTCAGAAACTCTACCTAACCAATCAGAATGGTCATCCTACCAGTTAGCACTGGCCTTTGACAAACCACAACAGTTGTTCCTGCATAGTTGGTAGGAACCAGCTGATTATCTGTCTTTGCAGGCAGCTCTTAGAGGTCTCCAGTGCTTCCCTGGTGGCTCAGAGGTAAGGAATCTGCCTCCCAATGCAGGAGACATGGATTGAATCCCTAGGTCGGGAAGTCCTCCTGGTGAATGAAACGGCAGTCCACTCCAGAATTCTTGCCTGGGAAATCCCATGAACAGAGGAGCCTGGCGGGCTACAATCCATGAGGCCACAGAAGAATCAGACATGACTGACTGACCACAGAACAGGAGCAGTGTCTCCGGTAGGAGACATTTTGAACCCAGACTTGATGAGAGACAGAGCGTATACCATTATATCATTTCCTTCAAGTGGCACACCAGACTTTTGTCGGGGGGGTGGGGCTGCTAACAACATTCTAAAACATAGAAGGGGTCAGATGAGTAGGACGACTACACTTTGTGTAAACAGAGGCCCTATCCACCTGCACTGGGGAAAACCTAGGCTCTAATTGCAGACGGGAGTTCCTGCCTTGTCCTCAGTCTCCCCTTGCCCAGAAATGATGAAGCGGTGAAGTCGCTGCCAGTACCCCACAGCCCTGGGCTGCGTCTCTCATGGCCTGCTGCGTGTCACTATTTGTGTTGGTCTTTCTTTTTAACTTCTAGTTAAACATGAACTTTCCTCTCCAAATGGAGAATCAATGTGATTTCTCCCTCTATCCAGCTGAGCCCCCATTTCTGCTCTGCTGAGCTAACCTAGGACTTTTTTGGTTAACCTCCAGCACAGAATTAAGAAAGGAGTTGCTGGTACCAGCGAGACGTCAACTCTTCCTGGTTTGGAACAATGGACTGCACAGCAGAATCACTTCGGTGGCTTCTAAAATATGTCCATGCTTAGATCCTACTCCTGAACAACTGACTTAGAATCACTGGAGAAATTTCTTTAAGACCAATGCCCAGCAAAGACACCATCAAAAAAGAAAATTACAGGCCAAAATCTGATGAATATAGATGCAAAAATTCTCAACAAAATATTAGCAAACTGAATCCAACAACACATAAAAAATATCATGCACGGTGACCAAGTGGGATTCATCCCAAGTTCACAAGGATAGTTTAGCAGACACAAACCAATCAATGTGAGACACAACATAAGCAAAAGACAGAAGACACGTGGATCATCTCAATAGGTGCAGAAAAGGCATCTGGCAAAATTCAACATCCATTCATGATAAATCTCACCAAAGGGAGTACAGGGGGAACATACCTCAAGATAATACAAGCTATTTATGACAAATCTACAGCCACTATAACAGTGGTAAAAAGTCGAAAGACTTCCCACTAAAATCTGGAGCAAGGATGCCCACTCTCACCTCTTCTACTCAACATAGCACTGGAAGTCCTAACCACAGCTGTCAGACAAGAAAGAGAAAAAGTATCCAGATTAGAAGGGAAGAAGTAAAATTGTCTTTATATGCACTTGATATGATACTGCATACAGAAAAGTATCTACACAAATTATCTACAAAAGACTCTACACAAAAGCTATTAGAACTGATAAATAAATTCAGCAAGGTAGCAGGATACAAGATTAACATACGGAAAATGTTGTATTTCTTTACACCAACAACAAAATATCGGAAAAGGAATGTAAAATAATACCTTTTAAAATCAAAACCTCCAAATAAAGTATTTAGGAATAAACTTCACCAAGGATGTGAAAGACTTATACTCTGAGACCTATAAAACATTAATAAAGTAAACTGAAGTTGATTCAAAGAAATGGAAAGATAACCCATGCTCTTGGATTGGAAGAATTAATATTGTTAAAATGGCATACTACCCAAAGCAATCTACAGATTTAGTGAGATCTGTATCAAATAACTCATAGTATTTTTCACAGAACTAGAACAGATAATCCTAAAATTTCTATGGGATTGTCAGAATCACCAAGGCAATCCTGAAGAAAAAGTACAAAGCAGGAGGCATAACCCTTCTAGACTTCAGACAATACTACAAAGCTACAGTAATCAAAACAGCATGGTATTGGAATAAAAACAGATATATACATCAATGGAATAGAATAGAGAGCCCAGAAATAAACCCACACACCTATGGTCAATTAATCTTCAACAAAGAATCCAAGAATATACAATGAGAAAAAGATAGTCTCTTCAGCATGTGGTATTGGGAAAGTTGGACAGCTACATGTAAATCAGTGAAGTTAGAAGACACCCCTTCATCATACAAAAAATAAACTCAAAATGGCTTGTGAAGTCACTTAGTTGTGTCTGACTCTGCAACCCCATGGACTGTAGCCTACCAGGCTCCTCTGTCCATGGGATTTTTCCAGGCAAGAGTAGTGGAGTGGGGTGCGATTTCCTTCTCCTTGGATCTTCCTGACCCAGGGGTCGAGCCCTGGTCTCCTGCATTGCATGCAGATGCTTTACTATCTGAGCTACCAGTTCAGTTCAGTGGCTCAGTCATGTCCAACTCTTTGCGACCCCACAGACTACAGCATGCCAGGCTTCCCTGTCCATCACCAACTCCCAGAGCTTACTCAAACTCATGTCCATCACATCGGTGATGCCATCCAACTATCTCATCCTCTGTCGTCCCCTTCTCCTCCTGCCTTCAATCTTTCCCAGCATCAGGGTCTTTTCCAATGAGTCAGTTCTTCACATCAGGTGGCCAAAGTATTGGAGTTTCTGCTTTAGCATCAGTCCTTCCAATGAATATTCAAGGCTGAATTCCTTTAGGATTGATTGGTGGATCTCCTTGCAGTTCAAGTGACTCTCCACCAAGAGTCTTCTCCAACACCACAGTTCAAAAGCATCAATTCTTTGGCACTCAGCTTTCTTTATAGTCCAACTCTCACATCCATACATGACTACTCGAAAAACCATAGCTTGGACTAGATGGACCTTTGCTGGCAAAGTAATGTCTCTGCTTTTTAATACACTGTCTAGGTTGGTCATAGCTTTTCTTCCAAAGAACAAGCATGGCTGAGCCACCAGGGAAGCCCTGAAGACTTATAAGACATGAAACCATAAAACTCCTAGAAGAGAATGCAGGCAAAACATTCTCTGATATAAACTGTACAAATGTTTTCTTACTCTCAAGGCACTAGAAATAGAAACAAAAATAAACAAATGGGACCTAATCAAACTTACAAGCTTTTGCATGGCTGAGCCACCAGGGAAGCCCTGAAGACTTATAAGACATGAAACCATAAAACTCCTAGAAGAGAATGCAGGCAAAACATTCTCTGATATAAACTGTACAAATGTTTTCTTACTCTCAAGGCACTAGAAATAGAAACAAAAATAAACAAATGGGACCTAATCAAACTTACAAGCTTTTACACAGCAAAAGAAATGATAAACAAAGTGAAAAGATACTTATAGAATGGGAGAAAATATTTGCAAATAATGCAACCGATAGTGATTAATCTCCAAAATATACAAACAGCTCATACAACAACAAAAAACAAACAACTCAATCCAAAGATTGGCAGAAGACCTAAATAGACATTTCTCTAAAGAAATACAGATTGCCAATGAAAATACATGAAAAGATGCTCAATATCACTAAATATAAAGAGAAATGCAAATCAAAACTATAGTGAGGTACCACCTCACACTAGTCAGAATGGTCACCATGAAAAAGTCTACAAGTAAGAAATGCTGGAGAGGGTGTGGAGAAAAGGGAACCGTCCTTGCAGTCACTATGGAAAGTAGTATAGAGGTTCTTCAGAAAACTAAAAATAGGATTACTATATGATCTAGAAATCCCATTGCTAGGTACATATCTGGAGAAAACCATAATTCAGAAAGATACAGTCACCCCAATGTTCAGTGCAACACCGTTTACAATAACCAGGACGTGGAAGCAACCTAAGTGTCCATCCGCAGATGAATGGATAAGGAAGATGTTGCACCTATATACAATGCACTAGCACTCAGCTATAAAAAAGAATGAAATGATGCCATTTGCAGTGACATGGATGGACTAGAGATTTTCATACTGAGTGAAGTCAGTCAGACCGAAAAAGACATATATTATATTGCTTATTTGTGGAATTTTAAAGAATGGTACGGATAAACTTGTTTGTAGGCCAGGAATGGAGTCACAGATGTGGAGCACAAACTTGTGGTAGCCAAGGGGAAAAGGGGGAGAAGGACAGATTGCGAGACTGGGATTGACATGTATACACTACTATATATAAAACATCAGCAGATAACTAATAAGAACGTACTGTATAGCATAGGGCACTAAGGACCTATAAGGGAAAAGACTAAGAAAGAAAGGATGTATGTGTATGTGTAGCTGATCCACTTTCCTGTATAGCAGAAAGCGGCACAGCATTGTAAATCTAATATACTCCAATAAAAGTTAATTAAAAAGACCTGCAAAGTACATGCACCCCTATGTTTATAGCAGCACTCTTTAGAACAGCCACACATGGAGATAATATAAATATCCACTATAGATGAATGGGTAGAGAAGGTGTGGTATGTATATGCAATGGAATAGTACTCAGCCATAAAGAGAACAAAATAATGCCGTTTGCAGCAACATGAATGCAACTAGAGATTATCATACTAAGTGAAGTAAGTCAAAAAGAGAAAGACAAATGTCATATCACTTCTATGTGGGATCTAAAAAATGATACAAACGAACATTTACAAAACAGAAACAGACTCATAAGACCTGAAAAATAAACTTATGGTTACCAAAGGGGAATTTTTGAGCATTACTTTCAGTTCAGTTCAGTTCAGTCGCTCAGTCATGTCTGACTCTTTG
>SJYX01009559.1:95731-138918 GCA_006410675.1 Oreotragus oreotragus | reverse complement strand
AAACCATAGCCTTGACTAGGCGGACCTTACTCGGCAAAGTAATGTCTCTGCTTTTGAATATACTATCCATTACTTTACTAGTGTGCAAGGAGATCCAACCAGTCCATTCTAAAGGAGATCAGGCCTGGGTGTTTTTTGGAAGGAATGATGCTAAAGCTGAAACTCCAGTACTTTGGCCACCTCATGCAAAGAGTTGACTCACTGGAAAAGACTCTGATGCTGGGAGGGACTGGGGGCAGGAAGAGAAGGGGATGAGATGGCTGGATGGCATCACTGACTCGATGGATGTGAGTTGAGTGAACTCCAGGAGCTGGTGATGGACAGGGAGGCCTGGCGTGCTGAAATTCATGGGGTCACAAAGAGTGGGACACGACTGAGTGACTGAACTGAACCAAAGGGGAAAGAGGGGGTTGGGATATAGTTGGAATTAAAAGATACAGATTAGTGTATATATAATAGATAAACAAGGACCTACTGTATAGCACAGGGTAATCTATTCAATATTTTGCAATAACCAATAATAGAAAAGAGTCTGAAAAAGAATATATAGGCATAACTGAATCACTTTGCTATACACTAGAAACTCCACAAATCAACTAAAAACAAGGCTGTCTTACCTGGCTCCAGCTGGAGAAGGCCCACTCCACACACAACTGCTGGTTACAGGCCTGGGTGTCGACTGGCCGCTTGGCAAGCTGTGTGCACACGTCACTGGGCACAGGAGTGGAGATCCCTGAGGCTTTCAGCTTCTGGCAGGTCACCCGGCGGGTCTGGACGCCTCCCCCACAGCTCCGGGTACAGGCAGACCAGGAGGTCACCATCCACCTGGGAAGAAGAAGAAGAAGGATTAGTGCAAAGGGTCAAGCCTTGAGCAGAGCAACAATGCCATATACTCTCAGAAAAGGAGCCCCACAGCATCCTCTTGTTCTTAGCACAGCAGCTAATTGCAGGGCTGTGTCTCTTTTCACAGAATATACCTGGGGCGGTAGGCTAAAAATGCCACCCCCACCCCTCCCAGATATCTATATGAAATCATCCCTGGAACCTGTGAATGTTACCTTATTTGGACAAAGAGTGTTTCCAGATATAGTTAAAGGTCTTGAGATGAGCTTGTCCTGCATTATCTGGTTAGGCATTAAATACCATCATGTGTTCTTGTAAGAGAAAGGCAGAGGGAGATCTGACATGGCAGAGGAGGGGACAGCGTGACCGACCACAAAGGCAGAGGCTGGAGTGCTGTGGCCACAAGCCAAGGGGCGCCTGGAGCTGCCAGAAGCTACAAGGACCCAGGAACTGATTCTCTCCTGGAGTCTTTGGAGGGGGTGTGCAGCCCTGCTGACATCTTGATTTTGGACTTCTGGCCTCCATAATTAGAAGAGAATAAAAATCTATCATTTTAAGCAACCGTGTTTGTGGTAATTTGCTATGGCAGCTACAGGAAATAAATACCCTTTGGAAATTGATTAAAAAGGCACACTGAAAGATCAGTTGCTTTATCTTAATACTGGCCCCCAAAGCTGTGAGCTTGCAGATAAAACCCTCAGGGGAGGCAGTCCTTTAACCAGTTATACCAGTTCTGATTCTTCCTAAAGGCATTCAAGTGTGGGGCAGAGAAGGGCCTGTTTCCCAGGGAAGATCAGATCCAAACCTGGGTCGCCTCCTGACCCCAGAGGCAGTCTGGGTCTCAGTTAAGCCAACTTTTTTCTGCTAGTACTCACTGTTTTTCCTACCTCGCCTTAACCCACGTCTCATTTGATTTGTTTAATCCCCCAGAAGCCTACAAAGTTCCTTCCAGCTTTCTGGAGCGATTTCCCACCTCCATGAGTCACGGTCCATAGGTCTTACACCTCTCAGAGGGTGGTTTATGTGGTGACAGTAGTTGTTCTCAGGATGTTAGGTTCCAGCTGCAATTTGGATCCTCAGAAGTGAGACTGACCAGGACTGTGACAAATAGCTTTCCTCATAAAGCCAAGCTATAAGTTGGGAAACACTCTGAAATCCTTGGACTGTATACAGATATGGAGGGGTTCTTTTTGGATGTTACCCTGTGCTAATTCTCAAAGAGGAGGGAGAAGGAGGTGTAGTCTGTGGAAAAGATTTGGTTCTTTCCAGCCATTTCATTCAACCTAGAAAAAACATTTTTTGACTTTATTGCTTTGTGGAGGGGCGGGGGAGATGATCTAAATGAAGTGGCTGACACAGCTACCTGGGTCGAAGCGTGACTTCACAGTGCGATTCAAAAAGAAACTGGGGCCACACCTGTTTGTGTGCAGAGGAGGGGGCTGACATGCCCAGGAAGCTTGGTGGAAAAACCAGTCAAAGACAAGCCTGTGGCCACCTTCTAGTTCAATGGCGCCACACCTGGCTTTCAGGAGAGGTAAGCAGTAGGAACAGGGAGCAAATTTCTCCTGAACCTGGATCTGTGACTTATTTATTTTGGTGGAACTTCCCTGCTCTGTTCGCCTTGGAGAGAGATGACTGTGTGCAGATTTCTAACCCACAGGAGCAGAGCCACTTAGGAAGCAGGCAGAAGGTGTTTTAAAGCCCCTGAGGGTGCTGAAACCCAAGCAGACCCGGCCATTATTTCATCTGCAGAAGTAAATGAGGCTGATTGACTCTATCACCACAGCAAATCAAAATGTCCCTGGCATGTCCATGACCTCTTCTTCATTTCACACAGCTTGGCAAAGGCAGTCTTCCAGCCTCTCGTATCCCTGGTGAATGTCAGGCCTGCCTTTCAATCAACTTTCATTTCCAAATATACATTTCAGCAATTTTTCAGGAGCTGGGGTGGGGGCTTTAAGAAAGGAGAGGTACGGGCTATGTTACAGTTCAGGAAGGGTATAAAAGGACATTAATCATTCCCGTGGAAACCTTCCCGTCAGCAAGTCAAACTGCTGATATTAATGAGTGTGTTTCATATTTCATTGAGGCTCTCCTGGTTTCAGCTGCTCCTTATGACTCAGCTGGCAAAACACAAAGTGGTTGCCTAAGGAGTGGGTGAACGTCCCGCAGACAGGCAGTAGAGGGGTGTTTCAGGGCTCTGCCAAGTCTCCCCAGGCTCAGGGCGCCATGTAGGTGCCAAGTCCAAGCCCTTCCATTATCCCTTTAGCTGCTGCCTGACATGATGAGGGGAAGGGCACTGCTCAGTGGGACTCATGGCTGCTCAAAGCTCAAGGAAGATGGAAGAGGCAGAGACTGTGGGTATTGTTCTGGGTTATATAAGGAACCCAAGTACAGAGAACGTACAGTTTGCCCCCGAACAACACAGGTATGAAGCACATGGGTCCGCTTGTAATCAGATTTCTTTCACTAAATACCTTTTTGAGTACTACACCATCTATAGTTGGAGCAGCAACTATACAGTTATGGATGGATTTTTGACTGCTCAAGGTCACCGTCCCTAACCTCTGTGTAGCTCAAGGGTCAACTGTAAACCCAAAGTTGAAGCAACTATGGGAAATGAAAATTTATTTCAACTTTAACAAGAGGCAAGCCTTTGCAGAAGATTTGCTCAGCTAAAATGGAGTACTGATGAGCAAAGGTATATAGTTAGAAGAAAGGAGGGGTTGGGGTATAGACTGGTGATCACTATATCCCCTAAGCACTTCAACCACAACATGTTTTTTTTTTCTCTTAAAACCAGCCTTCTTGCTGCAGGATGAGAACTCTCTCTTGCCAGGGCCTGGGATATTCCCAGCCCCTGAGCTGACCTTTTTAGGCCCTTGGGAAGCCCAGGCAGCCTTAGCTGACTGACTGGTGAGGGGACAAACAACTGAGAAAGGGGACTTGTCCTGGGGGATGTTTTCTGTGCAGTGGAGAGTCTGGTGGGTCGGGGCCGACAGAGAGCGTGGCTCCTGGGCCATCAGGTTCCCTCACTGGCACTCAGTGTCTCTCGCTCTCACAGTACTTAACAAGGGCTGGCTGTGAGCCTGGCTGCAAGTCCAGGCCCATCCTGGGGAGGGGCTGGTGCACTCACCGTGAAGGGCAGTCTCTCCGGTTGCAGGGGACAGGCTGCACAGCAGGGCGTGCCTTCCCCGCGCAGTGAGTGGGGTCCACCTCCGTGTTGTTTAGGAGACACCGCAGGCGGGGCTGCTGAACCCCCCTGTTGCCACAGGAGGCCGAGCAGGTCACCGGTCTGTCCACAGACCACCAGTAATCTGTCACAGGAGGAGAATCAGAGGTGAAAAGAAGGTTGCATCAATGCTCATTCTGTTCCTTCTGAGTTGGGTGGGGCAGGGCGGGCATGAGGTGCTGTTATGAATGAGGCTATGCCCCATGATGCTTCCTGTGGTGCAGGGGTAAGGAACCCAGCTGCCAATGCAGGAGATGCAGGTTTGATCCCCGGGTCAGGAAGATCTCCTGAAGAAGGAGATGGCAACCCACTCTAATGTTCTTGCCTGGGAAATCCCGTGGAGAGAGGAGCCTGATGGGCTACATCCATGGGGTTGCAAAGAGTTGGACACATGACTTAGTGACTGAAAAAAAGTGCCCCTTAGTGGGCTCCATTCCCAACAGGTCTAGGCAAGTCACATGGTCTCCAAGGGCCTGAGCTGGCTCATCCATAAAGTGAGTACAGTTCCCTTATCTCATCATGCAACTAGAGAACAGGATATAAAGAAAGTACAGGGCCTGGCCCTGGGCTTCCCAGGTGGTGCCAGTGGTAAAGAACCTGCCTGCCAATGCAGGAGACATAAGGGATGTGAGTTCGATCCCTTGGTCAGGAAGATCCTCTGAAGGAGGGCATGGCAACCCACTCCATTCTTGCTTGGAGAATCCCATGGACAGAGGAATCTGGTGGGCTACAGTCCATGGGGTCGCAAAGTGCTGGACATGACTGAAGCACCTGAGCAGGCATGGAGTGCTGCGTCTAGCCCAGGACCCGGCGCCTAGAACTTCAGCAATGGCTGTAGCTCTCATATTTTAAAACCTACTTCCTAAAGTGCTTTTATTCCCCCTGTTGGTTTACCAGAAGGTGACTTTATTTTTCAACAAAGAGATATACAAGAAGTACTCAACAATGATATCTAAAAGTCCATATTGGAGCTGGACTTTGTATACGTTACAGAAAAATAGCCTATTAAAAGAATATTCATTTATGGGGACTATGACGTCAGTCAGAAAGGCCATTTCTTTGGACTTTCTACTGGGGGGTCTGAGACTCACTGGTAGGAGAACTGTTAAAAATAACTGCGGGCTGGTAAATTTTGAGTGCTTATTTGTCAGTTGTGTTTTACAAAACTTGCAGATGGACACTGCCTTCTGGTTTTCAGCAGAGACTGGCTGGCTGACAAGAAAACGCAACACTGACTTTCCTATCTGGAAGGCCAAATGGTGGTGGAGGGTGTTTCAGCGGAAAACCTACGGACTCAGAAAAATATCCACCCTTATGTGCTATTCTGGAACGAACTCTGTCGCTTCCCACGGAAGCCTCCATTTTAGGATATGCGCAGTAGAATTTTGCTTTCCTTATAAGTGTTACATACAGGCCACAGGTAGAACCAGCCTATGGAAAACTCAAAGACCTCGCGTGGTTTCTATAACAAGGCCAGTTTGGGCTCCTTTCCCACTCTGCTGGGCTCATTTGCTACCCTTTCTCGGGGCAGTGAATGCAGGCCCCATCCAAAGGCTCTTGGACCCACACGTGTGCCTGGCAGGTGAACGTGTGAGCCACACAGACTCCTCAGTCTGCTCGTGGACAGACCACAGGGCAGGGGCCAGGCAAGCACGTGACGTGTGACTGTAGCTGAAGGCTCTGCATGACCCACCGGTCCTGGTGCCAGCCCCGGTCTCCAAGGCAGGGGACAGCAACCACATGGTTCACATCAAGAGGAAGTTTTAAACCAACCCAACAGAGAAAACTTGTATTTCCCCAACAGGCAAGTGTGTGTGTTCTTTAGTGGGTAGGCCAGCATAAAGGAAACATCTGCTCTCCTACGTGGATCTCCTTGGTCCTGAGCAGCAGTAATGTGATGAGCAGAAGGGCCATCTATGAAAGTAGCACTGACTTTTCCAGGTTCTGCTGAGATGCAGATAAGTGGCTTTTCTGAAGAGAGCCTCATGGTGTGGCAACATGGTTGGGTTTCCATTTTCACACTCTTAAGAACCACTGGGGATCAGAAATCACTTTGTTCTGCTAGAGAATTAGATTCCCAAGTAGACTCTCTTTTTCAAGAAACAAGCCTGGCACCCAGGTCCTGAAGGGTTTCTTACCTTGGATCACTAAAAAGGCCTTCTGCACGAGCATTCCTGCCTCATTCTGAGCAAGGCAGCTGAAGTCCCTGTGAGATCCACCACTCAGATTTGCAACCTGGAGAATCTGTCCAGCTGCCAAGATATGATACATCAGTCCTGTGACACTGGCCACTGGCTGGTCACCGTGGAACCAGGTAATATTGGGAGTAGGGTCACCTTTGACAGGGCAGCCTAGGAGGAGAGGAGAGGAGAGGTAAGACATGGATACAGCCGAAAAGGACACATTCCTGATGAGCTGCCTGACTATGTCCATGGATTCTGAGGCCATACATTCAGTGTTGCTTCCCTATGACATTCCCAAGCAAACAGGAGATATTTCTGTTCTCTGGGATACTGGGAAAGTGACTATTATTCATTCAACTCAAGGAAAAAATCCTGGGGAACATGAAGTACCTATTTTAACCTATGTCCCTGTAATAATTTAAAAAAAAAGTGAAGCAATTAAGATTTACTCATTGAATGTGATTTCACAGATTAATTAGTTCCTATGCCATTGTTTAAAATTGTAGGATAATAGCTTTACAATATTGTGTTGGCCTCTGACATAAATCAACATGAATCAGCCACAGGTATACATATGTCCCCTCTCTCCTGAGCCCGCCTCCCATCTCCCACCCCTCTAGGTTGTCACAGAGCACTGGGTTGAGCTCCCTGTGTCACAAAACAAATTCCCACTGGGTATCTGTTTTACATATGGTAGTATATGTCTCAATGTTCTTCTCTCCATTCATCCCACCCTCTTCTTCCCCCACTGTGTCCCCAAGTCTGTTTTCTACATCTGCATCTCCATTGCTGCCCTGCAAAAAGGTTCATCCTACCATCTTTCTAGATTCTGTACACCTGTTAATAAACAATATTTGTCTTTCTCTTTTTGACTTACTTCACTTTGTATAAGAAAGTGTAGTTGCTCACCCATGTCCGACTCTGCGACCCCATGGACTGTAGGCCACCAGGCTCCTCTGTCCATGGGATTCTCTAGGCAAGAATATTGGAGTGGGTTGCCATTTCCTTCTCCAGAGGATCTTCCCAACCCAGGGATCGAACCTGGGTCTTCCGCATCACAGGCAGATGCTTTACCCTCTGAGCCACACTTTGTATAATAGGCTCTCGTACTAAATGAAGTCCCTTCTTCAAATGCAATGTTTTGGGGAAAAAACCCATGTACTGATGTACGCAGTGATAATTAAGAATCAGACTTTAATTGGTAAATATGTAATGTCTGCCTCCATTTTACTCTTTATGTGATTTTCAAGCCCCAAATTTTCAACAGAGACTAGAAAAACAATTTTAAACACTGATCTCATTTCTCTGTAAGTCAAGAACTTTGGTCTTTTGACAGCTCTTCTGACAACAAAGCCTGCATTGGACATGTAAAATGTCATACTTATTACATAGTCATTTAACTTACTTTGTTACATTAAAATTCTGAAATATTAAACTGAGATATGGTGTCTATTAAGCAGCATAAAATTAGTAAAATAAACTGCAACTGTGAGAGAAAACTCATTACCTCTAAATTTGTACTTGCTGAATTTGCTGTTGTGACTCCAGAAATTTAGCTTCCCGAGAAAAGTTATTTGAAAATTTCAAAATGCAAGATAAATCATTCAAAATAAAGATACTAGAGATTTTTTTACTCAGTTCAGTTCAGTTGCTCAGTCGTGTCTGGCTCTTTACGACCCCATGGATTGCACAGTTCACTTAGAAGATATGTATTTGGTGCATAGCGTTCTGGGGACAGTTAAGTAAGTAATGACTATCTTCTTTTTTTCAAGGAGATCTCAACTGGTATGGGATGCAAAAAAGCACACCAATAAAGCTGAGATGTAGGCAGAAGATGGGATCAGTGAGATACACAGATGGCACCTGCATGGATGTGTGTGTTTACGGGTCTGTATGGAGACTGGATCTCCTAACGTTGACTTGTGCTGTGTTCTGGGGACAGCACTGTTAGGATTTTTATAAGATGGCAGCGTTAACACAGGAAAGGTCTTTAAAGAGATGATCTAGCTTACTGCCAGAGGCCCAGAGATACTAAGAAATGTTAACAGACCGTTCCAAGATCAAAGCCAGCCCTTCTATCTGACTCATTGCCTTCTGTTCTTTCCTCTATACCTACTATTTGTCTGGTGGGGCACCAACAATTTATTCGGTTGGCCAAGTTTGTCTGAGTGTTTGGCCAACTCAGTACTTAGGCACTTTGATACCCCCTTTCGTTGTCTGCTTACTCCCTTTATTCCCTTGCCTTTTTACATTTTCACTGTGGTTGTGTAGGTTGCAGTAGTAGGAACAGACTGCTTCTGCAGAAAGGCTCTGGAAAAACAACGCTAAAATTGACCCTCAGAAGTTCAATCTGGAATATCATTACAGGACCCAATTTTTCACTCCTCCCTCTGTGGACTCACTCTGCAGTGTAATTTTGCAGGGTGGACTATACTTCCCCTCCTCCTGACTTTAGTTTTGGCCATCTGACTACTCTGGCTGATAAAATGGCTACTAACAACCAGTCCATTCTGAAGGAGATCAGCCCTGGGATTTCTTTGGAAGGAATGATGCTNCTTCCTATCCCATTTGCTTTAAAGAAGAAAAGATGCCATATGCTGCTGAGATGCTGGCTGCAATAATTGTTTTATTTGATTGTTGTGGACCTGTCTCTTATACACATCTAGATGTGTATAAGAGACAGGCCCTGGGATTTCTTTGGAAGGAATGATGCTAAAGCTGAAACTCCAGTACTTTGGCCACCTCATGTAAAGAGTTGACTCACTGGAAAAGACTCTGATGCTGGGAGGGATTGGGGGCAGGAGGAGAAGGGGACGACCGAGGATGAGATGGCTGGACGGCATCATTGACTTGATGGACGTGACTCTGAGTGAACTCTGGGAGTTGGTGATGGACAGGGAGGCTTGGCGTGCTGCAGTTCATGGGGTCACAAAGAGTCGGACACGACTGAGCGACTGAACTGAAACTAAAAACTAAAACAAACACTAGAAATGAAAAATCTGAAAAGGAAATTAAGACAATTCCAGGATTTCCCTGGTGGTCCAGTAGTTCAGAATATGCCTGCCAATGCAGGGGACATAGGTTCAATCCGTGGTCTGAGAGGATCCCACATGCTGCAGGGAAGCTAATACCCTGCACCACAGCTAAACTGAGCCCATGCTCCTAGAGGACATGCTCTGCAACAAGAGAAACCACAATGAGGAGCCTGCACACTGCAACCAGGGAGGAGAGAGTAGCTAGAGAGTAGAGAGTACCTTCTGCTTGCCACAACCTAAAGAAAGCCCATGTGCAGCTAAGATGCAGAGCAGCCAAAATAATAAATAGCATTTAAAAAGAAAACAATTCCATTTATACGACTATCAAAAACAATAAAATACTTAAGAATAAACTAAACCAAGTAGGCAAAAGACGTGCAACTGAAAATTACAAAACATTGCTAAAATAAAGAAAAACGAATGAAGGGATACAAGAGAGTGAAAATGTGACTCACACAAATGGAGAAAATATTTACAAATCAGATCTGATAAGAGATTAATATATAAAGATATAGAAAGAATTCCTACAACTCAACAAAAACACTAACCAAATTTAAAAATGAGCAAAACACTTGAATAGATATTTTTCAAAAATAGGCAAATGTTAATAAGTACATGAAAAGATGCTCAGCATCACTAATTGCTATAGAAACACAAATCAAAACCACAATGAGATACCACTTAACTAGAGTTGATGAAGATGTGGGAAAATTATAATGCTTGTGTATTGCTGGTGGAAATGTAAAATGGTGCAGCCAGTGTGGAAAACAATATCAAAATTCCTAAAAAAAAATTAGAATTACTCAGCAGTTATTCTACTTCTCTACTCATCTCACATGCTAGTAAAGTAATGGTCAAAATTCTCCAAGCCAGGCTTCAGCAGTACGTGAACCGNAAAGTGCTGCACTCAGTGTATTGGCAAACTTGGAAAATCAGCAGTGGCCACAGGACTGGAAAAGGTCAATTTTAATTCCAATATCAAAGAAAGGCAATGCCAAAGAATGTTTAAATTACCATACAATTGCGCTCATCTCACACAATAGCGAAGTAATACTCAAAATTCTCCAAGCCAGGTTTCAGCAATAAGTGAACTGTGAACTTCCAGATGTTCAAGCTGGATTCAGAAAAGGCAGAGGAATCAGAGATAAAGTTGCCAACATCTGCTGGATCATCAAAAAAAGTAAGGGTTCCAGAAAAACATTTATTTCTGCTTTATTGACAGTGCTAAAGCCTTTGACTGTATGGATCACAATAAACTGGAAAATGCTGAAAGAGATGGGAATACCAGACTACCTGATCTGCCTCTTGAGAAATCTGTATGCAGATCAGGAAGCAACAGTTAGAACTGGGCATGGAAAAACAGACTGCTACCAAACAGGAAAAGGAGTATGTCAAGGCTGTATATTGTCACCTTGCTTATTTAACTTATATGTAGGATACATCATAAGGGATTTGATTCAGGTCATACCTGAGTGGTCTAGCAGTTTTCCCTACTTTCTTCATTTTAAGTCTGAATTTGGTAATAAGGAGTTCATGATCTGACCCACAGTCAGCTCCTGGTCTTCTTTTTGTTGACTGTGTAGAGCTTCTCCATCTTTGGCTGCATAGAATATAAT
Organism: Oreotragus oreotragus; assembly: GCA_006410675.1. NCBI lineage: Eukaryota > Metazoa > Chordata > Mammalia > Artiodactyla > Bovidae > Oreotragus > Oreotragus oreotragus. Next base: position 128,009 of record SJYX01009559.1, on the reverse strand, counting down.
CAATCTGATTTTGGTGTTGACCATCTGGTGATGTCCATGTGTAGAGTCTTCTCTTGTGTTGTTGGAAGAGGGTGTTTGCTATGATCAGTGCATTTTCTTGGCAAAACTCTATTAGTCTTTCGCTTACTTCATTCTGCATTCCAAGGCCAAATTTGCCTGTTACTCCAGGGGTTTCTTGACATCCTACTTTAGCATTCCAGTCCCCTATAATGAAAAGGACATCTATTTTGGGTGTTAGTTCTAAAACGTCTTGTAGACGTTTTATTTCAATTTCAGCTTCTTCAGCGTTACTGGTTGGGGCATAGATTTGTATAACTGTGATATTGAATGGTTTGCCTTGGAAACGAACAGAGATCATTCTGTCGTTTTTGAGATTGCATCCAAGTACTGCATTTCGGACTCTTTTGTTGACCATGATAGCTACTCCATTTCTTCTGAGGGATTCCTGGCTGAAGTAGGAGATATAATGGTCATCTGAGTTAAATTCACCCATTCCAGTCCATTTTAGTTTGCTGATTCCTAGAATGTTGATGTACACCCCTTGAAATCTCTTGTTTGACCACTTCAAATTTGCCTTGATTCATGGACCTGATATTCCAGGTTCCTATGCAATATTGCTCTTTACAGCATAGGATTTTTTTTCTATCACCAGTCACATGCACAACCTGTCTCTTATACACATCTAGATGTGTATAAGAGACAGGCTTTTCACCTCTCTTCTTTTCAGTGCTATTTGTAAGGCTTCTCCAGACAGCCATTTTGCTCTTTTGCATTTCTTTTCCGTGGGGATAGTCTTGATCCCTGTCTCTTTTACAATGTCAAAAACCTCATTCCATAGTTCATCAAGCACTCTATCTATCAGATCTAGGCCCTTAAATCTATTTCTCACTTATGCTGTATAATCATAAGGGATTGGATTTAGGTCATACCTGAATGGTCTGGCGGTTTTCCCTACTTTCTTCAATTTAAGGCTGAATTTGGTAATAAGGAGTTCATGATCTGAGCCACAGTCAGCTCCTGGTCTTCTTTTTGTTGACTGTATAGGGCTTCTCCATCTATGGCTGCATATAATATAATCAATCTGATTTCAGTGTTGACCATCTGGTGATGTCGATGTGTCGAGTCATCTCTTGTGTTGCTGGAAGAGGGTGTTTGCTATGACCTGTGCATTTTCTTGGCAAAACTCTATTAGACTTTGCCCTGCTTCATTCCACACTCCAAGGCCAAATTTACCTGTTACTCCAGGTGTTTCTTGACTTCCTACTTTAGCATTCCAGTGTCCTATAATGAAAAGGACATCTTTTTTGGGTGTTAGTTCTAAAACGTCTTGTAAGTCTTCATAAAACCGTTCAACTTCAGCTTCTTCAGCATTACTGGTTGGGGCATAGACTTAGATAACTGTGATATTGAATGGTTTGCCTTGGAAACGAACAGAGATCATTCTGTCGTTTTTGAGATTGCATCCAAGTACTGCATTTCGGACTCTTTTGTTGACCATGATAGCTACTCCATTTCTTCTGAGGGATTCCTGGCTGAAGTAGGAGATATAATGGTCATCTGAGTTACATTCACCCATTCCAGTCCATTTAGTTCACTGATTTCTAGAATGTCAGTGTTCACCTTTGCTATCTCTTGTTTGACCACTTCCAATTTGTCTTGATCTATGGACCTGACATTCCAGGTTCCTATGCAATATTGTTCTTTACAGCATAGGATTTTGCTTCTATCACCAGTCACATGCACAATTGGGTATTGTTTTTGCTTTGGCTCCATCACTTCATTTTTTCTGGAGTTATTTATCCACTGATCTCTGGTAGTATATTGGGCACGTAACGACCTGGGGAGATTCTCTTTTGGTATCCTATCATTTTGCCTTTTCATGCTGTTCATGGGGTTCTCAAGGCAAGAATCTGATTTCGGTGTTGACCATCTGGTAATGTCCATGTGTAGAGTCTTCTCTTGTGTTGTTGGAAAAGGGTTTTGCTATGACCAGTGCTTCTCTTGGAAAAACTCTGTTAGCCTTTGCCCTGCTTCATTTTGTACTCCAAGACCAGATTTGCCTATTACTCCAGATATCTCTTAGCTTCCTACTTTTGCATTCCAATCCCCTATGATGAAAAGGACATCTTTTTTGGGTGTTAGTTCTAGAAGGTTTTATAGGTCTTCATAGAAGCATTCAACTTCAGTAAGCCAAACAAACATGAGTAAGCCAACCAAAATGCTTACAAGCTAAAGATGGCTCATGGGAAGTCAGTTCGTAATCTGTTACAAAATCACACACGCAAAAAATAAAAAACAGTGAAGAACAGCTGTTACTTGAAACAGCATAACCAAATAGGATGTACACTATGTAAATAGAAGAGAAATTTTTAAATCTAAGAAACAAAACTTAAATACTCAGGGGTTTTTTAATATATTAGAAATAAACATATGTATGAAAGAAAAGAAAAGTCAAAGCATTAATCACTCAGTCCTGTCTGAGTCTTTGTGACCCCATGGACTGTAGCCCACCAGGCTCCTCTGTTCATGGGATTCTCCAGGCAAGAATCCTGGAGTGGGTTGTCATGCCCTCCTCCAGGAGATCTTCCTGACCCAGGGATCAAATCTGGGTCTCCCACATTGCAGGCAGATTCTTTACCACTTGAGCCACCAGGGAAGCCAAAAACATATATATATAGTATATATATTTAAAGGTGTCATAACAAATCATGGAATAAAAAACTATTATTCAACTAATGGTGTGGTATAACTGGTTAAGTAGTTGGAAATAAAGAGAGAACCATGTCTCAAATCAAAATTAATTCCAGATGGACCGAAAGAGTCACAAGTAAAAAATGAAACCAAAAAAGAGCATTTTCATCAGATCTCAGAACAGAGAAGGCATTTATGAGGAAAAGAGAAACGGAAGAAGCCGTAAGAACTTCTAGATATCAAAACTATACAATAAGTAAGGCAAAAGGCCAACAACCAGCAAGGAAAAGATACAATTAATATGGAAGAAAGGGAGTTAACATTCCTAACACATATTCTTTACGAAGCAATTTTTTGCTCAAAGCATACATTACACTTCCACAGAAAAAACTGTAAAGAATACAGAAAATTCATAAAAGTTTGAAAATACTTGTAAACTATCCACATTTACTATTAGAAAAAGGGGAAATTTTTAAATTACTAGGTAACTTTCCTTTTTACATAATTTTTGGTATTTTACAAATTTTCTAGGATGAGGAAACGAAAAGACTTTTATTTTCAGACTATGAGCAGCAGATAGTAAGGCCCAACTAGTCTAGACAAGAGCTTAAATACGTTCTTAGAGATTCCAACTCTCTTTTTATTTAAATAAAAAGGTGGGGGTAATAATGCCCACACGTCGGTTTCCCTGGTGGCTCAGATGGTAAAGAATCCGCCTGCAGAGCAGGAGAGCTGGGTTCAATCCCTGGATTCAGAAGATCCCCTGGAGAAGGGAATGGCTACCCACTCTAGTATTCTTGTCTGGAAAATCCCATGAACAGAGGAACCTGTCAGGTTACAGTCCATGGGATCACAAAGAGTTGGACACGACTGAAGCAACGTAGCACAGCGGCAGTGCCCACACTTACAAGAAATGAAACTGATAGCACATGCAACACACTTGGCAGGAGCACTTCTTCCTGCATATCCAAACCAACCATAGTTTTTAAATCCCCACTCTTCTCCACTGGCCCATCAACACCTCACAACCGAGGTGAAATGCCTCCTCTTCCATGAAGCACTCCTTGACTTCTCCAGTGGAGAACCAGCCCCTTCCCTCAACTCCTGCACCAGTGTCACCCGTCCTCCTTGACATTCATTCGCCCTATCCAACCCACGCCCTGTCCTGCCTTTAAGCTCGTTCAGCCTCTCCAAAGCATTGAGAAGTCAGCCTTTAGACCCACACCTGATAGATGCCCAGGGGACCTTGGTCAGAGAACACAGGAAGGCGAAGCCTATGGCTGGAGAGGCACCAACACTGAAAAACTGCCCCTGCTGGCTCCACAGCACTTTCTCCCAAGTCACCAATCCATCACCTGAGCACTGTCTGAGCAGGAGAGTCACAAGCCACAGTGCTTGAACCCGGTGGGCAAAAAGTGGAGTAAAACCTAAGAAGTTGTTGTTAGCAAGCCGATACAGAGCAAGTCACAAAGGGGATCATAAAAGAACTGCAACCGTGTATATGCCAGGCCCTGCACTAGACCCCAGAAATACGCCATCAAATGCACCGAAGCTTTGCAATAACCTTCGAGGACAGGTGTAATGGGTCCCATTTTAAAGATCAGGAAACTGAGGCTTGGAGGCCTTAAGTAACTTGCCCCAAATCACAGAGATACTCAAGGGGCAGAAATCCAATTCCAAACAAGGGACAATCAGGCCCAAAACTGAGATGACAGGCCACCCACACAGAGCACTGATGCTTTCTCTTGTTGGAGCTTTTTTTTTCTATTTATTAACATTGATTTATATTCGGTTGCTCCGGGTCTTCACCGCTACACGGGGTTTTCTCTAGTTGTCGAGAGTGGGGGCTACTCTCCAGTTGCGGCACGCAGGCTTCTCACTGGGGCGGCTCCTCTTGCTGTGGAGCACGGGGTCTAGAGAGTTCAGGCTTCGGCGGTTCTGGCCCCCGGGCTGGAGAGCGCAGGCTCGTTAGCTGTGGCCCCTGGGCTTGGCTGCTCCGTGGCACGTGGGATCCTTCCAGGAATCGAAACCCATGTCTCCTACACTGGCAGGCAGACTGCCCACCAGTGAGCCACCAGGGAAGCCTAGGGCTCTTCTCACAGTGCGTTTTTTTTTAACATCTTCCCCACAGACTCGCCGATTTCTTGAAGACTGGACAGTGTTTTAATTCACAGTTGTACAGTAAGCCCCCTACAAACAAATGAACTGTTATCTAAGAACATGCTCCTAAGTCCAATTTGTCCCTAAGTCCAACAAAGTTGGCCTAGATACCGAACTAACACAAGCAGCTAAACAGCACTGTACTGTAGTTAAGTTTGTAATACTTGTCACACAAAAAAATATGAAGAAAACAAACACAGAAATAAAGAAAACATTTTTAATCTTACAGTACAGTATCTTAAAAAGCACAGAAGTACAGGACCCTGGCTGGTATACGGGGGCTGGCATGGAGTGAGCAGGCAAAAAGTGTTACAGACCGGAGCAGACAGAGGAGGTGGGAGATGGTATAGTGTTGAAGGATCGTCAGCAACCTGAGACGGAGGGCAAGCTGCAAGTGCACTCACGCCTCGTGCTGACAGAATGCACGGTCACATCTCCGAAAGTTTCCAGCTTAAAGGTACATAAGTAGGGGGACCTAATGTATATCCCAGATATACTTACAGTCTATCTCATACTGTGCCATACAAGAGGCCTGCTAAGTGGTTTTATTATTGTAATACTAAAATGAAGAAATGTGATTAAGTCACACTTTTTCTGCTCTAGCAAACTTAATTGAGAAATTATTCAGATTTGCTTTCTTACCTATATTTTGCAGTCATTTACAGAATCTCAGGAGGTCGATTTCTATTCAATGTTTATTCACTAAACACAGCCTTGAAAAGAGGTGACAGTCTGGTAATGGCTGGGCTGCTAAGTTTTAATTTATGATATAAACATTTTTTAACTCTTGAGGTTAATTCTTTTATTCTATTGAATAAAACAGAAAATTTTTCATGCTAAGTCATTTCAGTTGAGTCTGTCTCTTTGCGACCCCAAGGACTGTAGCCCACCAGGCTCGTCTGTCCTTGGGATTCTCCAGGAAAGAATACTGGAGCGGGTCGCCATTTCCTTCTCCAGGGGGGTCTTCTCGACTCAGGGATTGAACACAGGTCTCCTGCATTGGCAGGCAGATTCTTTACCAACTGAGCCAGCAGGAAGCCCCAGAATTTGAACAGGCTCTATAAATTATCCATAGCATTTAGTTGTATCCTTCTGATATGTGCATGCTGCTACTTTCAGAAAAAGAACAATGTTAAGTTCTCCCAACGGATACTGTCCCACATAATCCTTAGCAAGTTCTAGTATTTCTTGGAGTCTGTACACAATGCACTTGGCCCTGATGCTGTCTGGTGCCTATATTAGTTTCCTGTGGATAAACCAACAGTTAATGAGCAACAGTTATCGACAAGGTGTATGCAGACAGTTGGGCATCAGTGACAAGCTTCTAGGGAAGGGAGAAGAGTTTCAGAGGACATAAAGCTGAGCGACGCCAACAGGAAAACTCCGAACTGACGGGACACAGCACAGAACCACCTGCATCCTGCAGTGGGCATTGGTTCTCTTTACACAGAGGTCTCCCTTGGACTGCAAGGAGATCCAACCAGTCCATCCTAAAGGAGATCAGTCCTGGGTGTTCACTGGAAGGACTGATGCTGATGCTGAAACTCCAGTACTTTGGCCACCTCATGCGAAGAGCTGACTCATTGGAAAAGACCCTGAAGCTGGGAGGGATTGGGGGCAGGAGGAGAAGGGGATGACAGAGGATGAGATGGCTGGATGGCATCACCGACTCGATGCACATGAGTCTGAGTGAACTCTGAGAGTTAGTGATGGACAGGGAGGCCTGGCGTGCTGCGATTCATGGGGTCACAAAGAGTCAAGACACGCCTGAGCAACTGAACTGAACTGAAACACAGAGGTTAAGAACCTGGCAAGCACATGAGAAAAAGTGGCAGAACCTACAGGATGGAAGTTGAAGCTCAAACCAAACAGACACGACTGATGGCGAACATATCCAAACAGAAAACAGCAGAAAAGAAAGATCCAGTGACTCCTAAAAAATCCTATTTATAAAAGCCACCTGGCAGTTTCGATTACATTAAAACCACAAGTTCCCATGTCATTGGGATTCTGGAAACTGGAGATGGAAGCACAGGGAACTGAAAGAGCTTCCATATAAAGTCAAAGCGTAGCAACCTTTCCAGATAGGGAGGAGAAGATGAACATTTTGACAAGGATATCCAAAAACTTCTGCTGCGGTCAGCTTTTAAAGACTTTTGTTTTTTCTCCCCCACATGAAAATTGCTTCAAGGTACTTTCTAAAAGATCTTCATGCTAAGAGAATAAAGTTATTTTTTAAGTATCCCAAGTAAACCAATGGAAAAAAACATGTGATAGTTCTTAATTGGTGTTTAGGAAGCACAGATGGAGAAAATCAAATATCCAGACTATAAGCCCTTTCCTGGTTCTTCTAGAATAAAGCGAGAAAGTGAAAGTGTTAGTCGCTTATTTGTGTCCGAACTTTTGTGACCCCCATGGACTATAGCTTGCCAGGCTCCACTGTCCATGGAATTTCACAGGCAAGAATACTGGAGTGGGCTGCCATTTCCTTCTCCAGAGGATCTACCCGACCCAGGGATTGAACCCACATCTCCTGCATTGCTGGGCGGATTCTTTACCACTAAGCCACCTGAGAAGCCAAGAATTAAAGGTAGAATTGGTTTATTTATTAGATAACTTAAAGTCAGTCAGAGTGGAGGTTGGTAGAAAACAAAGGAATCATTGTTATTCAGTCGCTAAGTTGTGTCCAACTCTGCGACTCCATGAACGGCAGCACGCCAGGCTTCCCTGTCCTGCACCGTCTCCCCGAGCTTGCACAGATTCATGTTCGTTGAGTTGGTAATGCCATCCAACCGTCTCATCCTCTCCTTCTCCTCCTGTCCTCTTTCTTTCCCAGCATTAAGGTCTTTTCCACTGAGGCAGCTCTTCGGATCAGGTGGCCAAAGTATTGGAGCTTCAACATTAGTCCTTCAAATGAATATTCAAGGTTGATTTCCTTTAGGATTAACTGGTTTGAGCTCCTTACTGTCCAAGGGACTCTCAAAAGTCTCCTCACGCACCACAATTCAAAAGCATCCATTCTTCTGCACCCAGCCTTCTTTAGGGTCCAACTCTCACATTCATACATGACTACTGGAAAAACCATAGCTTTGACTATGGTCAGCAAAGTGATGTCTCTGTTTTTTAAAATGGGTGTCTAGGTTTGTCATAGTTTTCCTTCCATGGAGCAAGCATCTTTTAATTTCATGGCTGCAGTCACCAATCTACAGTGATTCTGGAGTTCAAGAAAACAAAATCTTCCATTGTTTCCACTTTTTCCTCATCTATTTGCCATGAACTGATGGGACCAGATGCCACAATCTTAGTCCATTTCACATGCTAGCAAGATAATGCTCAAAATCCTTCAAGCTAGGCTTCAACAGAACATGAACTGGGAACTTCCAGATGTACAAGCCGGATTTAGAAAAGGCAGAGGAACCAGAGATCAAATTGCCAGCATCTGCCGGATCATAGAAAAAGCAAGGGAATTTAAAAAAAAAAAAAAAAAAATCTACTTCTGCTTCATTGACTAAGTGAAAGCCTTTGACTGTGTGGATCAAACAAACTGAGGAAACTGCTTAAAGAGATAGGAATACCACACCACCTTACTTGCCTCCTGAGAAATCTTGCAGGTTAAGAAGCAACCTTCAGAACCAGTCATGGAACAACGACATGGTTCAAAACTGGGAAAGGAACACATTAAAACTGTAATATTGTCACACTGCTTATTCAACTTATATGCAGAGCACATTGTGTGAAATGCCGGGCTGGATGAATCCCAAGCTGGAATCAAGATTGCTGGGAGAAATATCAACAACCTCAGCTATGCAGATGACACCACTCCAACGGCAGAAAGTGAAAAGAAACTAAAGAATCTCTTGATGAGGGTGAATGAGGAGAGTGAAAAAGCTGGCTTAAAAACTCAACATTCAGAAAACTAAGATCACGGCATCTGGCCCCATCACTTCATGGAAAATAGATGGGGGGAAGTGGAAACAGAAAATAAATAAATAAGCATAGTCTTTTCTCTTAAAGTTTAACAACATGATGAACAAGACAAATGTGTATATGTCACTATATAACCTAGAAAGTTATCCTTCCCTTTTTACTATAATAAGCAAAACTGCCAGTAAAAAGAAAAAAAAGAAAAAGGCTACTCCCTGTGACTCACAATGATGGGGCCTCCATCAGTGACAGTCAACACACACACTGTACTGAACAAGAGTGTAGGGTACACCCTTCACAGACTTGAAGCCAGTAAAGAAAGGAAAGAAAGGGAGGGAAGGAAGGAAGGAAGGAAGAGGAAGGAAGGAAGGAAGGAAGGAAGGAAAGAAAGGAAGGAAGGAAGGAAGGAAAGAAAGAAAGAAATGGGACTTCAGAGTAGATCTTGGCCACTAAATAGCTCAAAACATAGACTAAAAGCGTTAAAATAATTAAATCATTTAATATGGCAATTTATTTTTGCAAACTGCTTTGCAGACTATACACCTGAGACCTGAACAACTCAGAGGTCAAGGACATCAACACAGGAGCAGCCAAAATTCCAAATGTAACTTATAGTTGGTCCTCAGTATACAAGGTTCTACATTCGTGGATTCAACCAACTGCAAACCCTGTAATACTGCAGCATTCACTAGTGAAAAATATCCAAGTAGAACCACACAGTCCGCACCTGTAATATTGTCACACTGCTTATTTAACTTATATGCAGAGCACATTGTGTGAAATGCCGGGCTGGATGAATCCCAAGATGGAATCAAGATTGCTGGGAGAAATATCAACAACACCTTGAACGACCACAGCATGAGAAGCTGGGCAGGTTTGAGGAGGAGAAGGAATCAAGAGGAAATCTGAGGCTAGAAATTTCTAAAAATCTGATCGGTAAATAATTAGAAAGGAAATACATTTATTAATAAAGTCACATCCATTTCTCACTTCCATAATATCTGTCCACCACCAGCCACCGTTACACTCAGTGCCTGCCAATGAAATGTTCAAAGAGAAAGTACCAAGATATTCAAGTTTTAAAACAGTCTAAGAAGACTGGAGAAAACAGAATCATTAAACTGCAAAGCAGAGCAGTCAGATCCCTCGTCTGTCATTTTACAAGTGAGAAACTAAAGCCAATTACTTGCCCAAGGACAGAAATGTGAAGCCAGACCGCCAAAGTCCTGCTGCAAGTCAGCAGCTTTGCGCAGCTCAGCAAACAATCCTAGGCTGAGAAGTTGAGGAGTAACCCCACTGACCTCCACTCAACACACAAAGCCTTTCATTGAAAACTATGCCGGAAAGCAGTGTCTAGTATGTTAACAGGTCACTTGAAGAACTGAGTCCATAAAAAGCTAGCCCTTTCTGGGCCCATTTGTATAGCTATGGCCATGGAGACCACAATGTTTATTTACAGAAAAGAATTTTAATAGTTCGTTTAAGAAGGGGAAAAAAAAAAATCTCACATCCCCAAGGTATGAGGGAAAAAACAATACAAACATAAAAACTCTCTTTTCTACTTAAAACTGATGTTATTTATTCCCTTCTCTTTGGGCCAAGCCAAAAATGGTCAACAACACAGAGATGCTACTTTTTCCTCCCTCAAGTACACGCACAGCCTTCAGGAGAGGCTGGTGGGTATTATTTCTCTCAACTAATTTCAAAGCTCAGTTCGCAAGCCTTACAAGTTGCTAAGTACATCCCAGGCTCCCGGTGGCAAAGTTGCTGCAGTACTCCCAGAAATCCTGGCTCCATCTCAGAGCTTCTGAAAGCTGAGTCTGTGATTCATTCACTTTTAAATAACAGAAGCACAAGACGAGCAAATAACAACACGAGCAAATAACAGAAGCACAAGAAATTTTAGTTGAGGAGTAACCCCACTGACCTCCACTCAACACACAAAGCCTTTCATTGAAAACTATGCCGGAAAGCAGTGTCTAGTATGTTAACAGGTCACTTGAAGAACTGAGTCCATAAAAAGCTAGCCCTTTCTGGGCCCATTTGTATAGCTATGGCCATGGAGACCACAATGTTTATTTACAGAAAAGAATTTTAATAGTTCGTTTAAGAAGGGGAAAAAAAAAAATCTCACATCCCCAAGGTATGAGGGAAAAAACAATACAAACATAAAAACTCTCTTTTCTACTTAAAACTGATGTTATTTATTCCCTTCTCTTTGGGCCAAGCCAAAAATGGTCAACAACACAGAGATGCTACTTTTTCCTCCCTCAAGTACACGCACAGACTTCAGGAGAGGCTGGTGGGTATTATTTCTCTCAACTAATTTCAAAGCTCAGTTCGCAAGCCTTACAAGTTGCTAAGTACATCCCAGGCTCCCGGTGGCAAAGTTGCTGCAGTACTCCCAGAAATCCTGGCTCCATCTCAGAGCTTCTGAAAGCTGAGTCTGTGATTCACTCACTTTTAAATAACAGAAGCACAAGACGAGCAAATAACAACACGAGCAAATAACAGAAGCACAAGAAATTTATATTAAACAGCAGGAAGTATATCAGAATAACCGAGTAGCCTCTTGTTAGTTTCAGTGGCATGCCGGGGTAGCAGCACCTCTAACCTTAAACCCTCGTATGATGCCCCACTCTGACACCCAACTGAGGCGGGCACAGAAATCAGGGCCCTCTTGACAGAGATAAGATGCTTGGCCCAGCGTAAATGTGCCGTTTGGTGACAGGTATTTTTAAAACTCTATACGAAAAGGTGTGGCCAAAGATGAGTACGAGAGCTTTCACCATCTAGTCCAGGTGTTTTTGCTTTGTTTTCGCTTTCAGATGCCCCCAAAGGGGACACAACACATTTGAAACATTCAACAACAGACATCAGTCTCCAACAGCCCCTTCCCGGCTGTCGAGTGTGAAGCGAGTGTGTGCTGCAGTGGCAGAAGTGTCTACGCTGGCTGTTTATAAGTGTGCTGAGATTGGACACTGACCTTGACAGCTCCGAGTTGCTCTTTTCTGAATTTTTCCAAGGGTTTAATCAGGGTTTCGGTGACACTTAATGCCTAGAGAACAAGAGCGATAACAAAAGCGCAGAGCATTAGGTTTCCAAATGGGAAAAAGTGAGCTTTCCGTTCCCCTCTTCCACCCCGCCCAGAAACCAAACGAACACACTGAACAGCTTTATCTCACCCTGCCAACGCGGCCACTAAATCACTTCTACGTTTATTAACACACCAGACCTCCATAAATATTTTCAGGGGAGAGGAGGTGGGGCAAAGCGCCAGGGAAATGTGCAACCCAGCCCCAACACAGCCCTTTCTTCAGAGACACAGCAAGAGGGTTGGCTTCAAACGACAAAAGGGTCTATCACACTCACTAACAGAACACTTCTGTTTGAGGGTTTTTGTTTTTTTTAATCCCTCGGCTCAGAAATCTAAAAGCCAATGACGTTCCTTTAGTAGTGAGCAGACTACGTTACACAGAGGGCTAGGCTTGTGGCTGCAAGTTTAAACGTCCTCACACTGCCCTTCATCACTGAAAATTTCTCAAAAGGATTTAGGCTGTGCCAGCAAAACAGAGTCACTTGGAACTCAGGACAGTCGGTCGTCCAAATATTAGGGGAGTTGGCAAGGTCACGTTGACAGGAACCACACATAAATGCTACCCACAACCTCACTCACTCTTATATTAGCTGATTTGGGGCTTGTCATTTTAATACAGAATCTACACAACACTTATATATGGAATCAAAAAAGACAATAAACTAGCGAATAAACAAAAGAGCAGACTCACAGATACAAAGAACAAACCAGCGGTTACCAGTGGGGCGAGGGAAAGGGGTAGGGCAACAAAGGGCTAGAGGATTAAGAGGTACAAACTGTTAGGTTTAAAATAAGCTATAAGGACATATTATACAATATGGGGGAATACAGTCAGTACTTTTTAATAACTATAAATGAAACATAACCTTAAAATTATAAATTATGATACTATATACCTGTAACATATAATATCACTGTATATCAACAATATTTCAATTTTTAAATTTTCAATAATTCTAAAAAATCTATAACAATGCTGAAAATGCACAAGGGAATATTTACTTAAGGAGAATGTACTTAACCACAATATGCTACTGAGTAGTGTTCTCACCATTTCCAGAAAGGTCCAGAATAGAATCTCAGTAGAACCTCAAGACACTTTACAACAATGTATCACCCCCTCTTGTTACAACAAAGGTCCCCAGAAATCCAAACTTAAGATTACAGAAAAAAAAAAAATATATATATATATATAAGTGACTTAGAATAGGAAAGCAATCTTCATTTAACCCCCTAGGCTCCTTTGCATTCATTATATTAAGGGTTTCTCCCAGAGACCATTCATCCAGTGAGGTGTAAGTGAAAAGTCATTTTAATACAGAATCTACACATCACTTTTATATGGAATCAAAAAAGACAAGAATACTGGAGTGGGTGGCTATTCCCTTCTCCAGGGGATCTTCCTGACCCAGAGATTGAACCCAGATCTCCTGCATTGCAGGTAGATTCTTTACCGTCTGAGCCACTAGGGAAGCCCTCTGGAGAATCCTCAAAAAAATGGTCCTGCCCACACTCGCGATGCCTAGAGCTTGCTTGAACTCTCTTCCCCAGGCCAGCTACTGGGCTCCACTCACTCCCACCCAGACAATGTGTTACTTAGGTGTTGAAGAGTTTGGGCAACAGACAGAATTAAGCGCAATCACAAGTCAAGGGAAAAGGATCACCTTTAAAACACGATAATCTCATCCTGTCCACATTGTAGGCCACGTGACCTGCAACAAGACCAAACCAAAGAACAGAACAGGGAAAGAGCAGGTCATGCCAGGAACCCTGATGACTCTAAACAATATGGAAGGCCCCAAGTCCGCTGGGAAAGCAGATCAGAGGCTCTGCTGTGATTCAGCTGACATACAACAGCTCAAAAACCTTTCACTCATTCACTTAGTTATTTGGCTGAGCTGGCTCTTAGTTGTGCCACATGAACTCTTAGTTGGGGTCTAGTCACCAGGGATCAAACCCCAGACCCCGCATGGGAGCAGGGAATGTCAGCCACTGGACCACCAGGGAAGTCCCATCTCAGAATAATTTAAGGCTCACTTCTCTTAGCACAAATACCATCTCCTAGGCTTTCACATCTGGACCTAGCCTACTAGTGGTCCTAAGTAAACCCAGATGTGATACATCATCCTTGGCGGCTTGGTCAGCTCAAGAAAGAAGTCAGCCCAGAATTCCATGCTGGGATCACAGGGGCTCATAACTGCTCAAGTTCACAGAGGAACAAGGACTCGAAATCAAGCAAGCATGAGCCTAGCCTAGCCTTAACTACCACGCAATACTGCAACACAAGTACCAGATGGGCACCTCCTCATTCCCAGCTGCCACATCAATAAACTATCTCATGAGACACATGCGTGCTGAGCACTCAGTGCCAAGTACCATGTATGAAAGACACAGCGATGAACAACACAGCCCAGCGCAGCCCCTGCCCTTGTGGAACTTACTGTCTAGGTGGGGAGATGACAGACAGTGGACACATGAACACACGAGCAAATGTGCGGAAGGAGCTCCAGTAACTCCTTCCGACAGAGAAATGCAGGGCCAAGGCTGACAAATCTACTAGAGGAGATGGAGGGAGAATGAGCTCTGGGAGGGCTTCCCCAAAGAAGTGATATTTAAGCTTGAGGTCTGAACGATGAGACAGTATTGGTGCAAAAAACAAAGCTGGAACTGCAGCCTGAAGCCAGCAGAGGCAAAGGACCGAGGATCACAGGAAACATCAAAAGACCAACGAGGCTGAAGCACAGAGAACAAGCAAGCAAACACAGAGACGACAGAAGGCAGGGGACCAGAACAAGCTGTGCCTGTGGGTCCAGGGAAAGGGCCATTTTATTTTGGGAGTAACAGAAACTCACCAAAGGGCCTTAAGCTCAGAATTATTACAATGATCTTTCAAAGATGACTCTGATTTAAGTTTGTTTTTTTTTCTAATATGGACCACTCTTAAAGTCTTTATTGAATTTTCTACAATATTGTTTCTGTTTTATGTTTAGGTTTTTTTGGCCACGAGGCTTGTGAGATCTCAGCTCCCCAGCAAGTGACTGAACCCATGGCACCAGCATTGGAAGGTGAAGTCTTCATCACCAGATTCTGGTGCTTTCTGGCTCTCTGAGAAAGAGGGATTAGAGGTGAGGAAAACCGGAAGGAGAAAGATTTGTTAGGAAGCTTCCAAAACAACACAGGCAAGAGAGGATGATGGCTTGAAGGCAGTGAGAACAAAACTAGAGAGAAGTAGATAGATTGCAGAGATATTTACAGGCTGAATTAAAGTAACTGGTGATGGACTGANAAAAAAAAAAAAAAAAAAATATATATATATATATATATAAGTGACTTAGAATAGGAAAGCAATCTTCATTTAACCCCCTAGGCTCCTTTGCATTCATTATGTAAGGGTTTCTCCCAGAGACCATTCATCCAGTGAGGTGTAAGTGAAGTCATTTTAATACAGAATCTACACATCACTTTTATATGGAATCAAAAAAGACAAGAATACTGGAGTGGGTTGCTATTCCCTTCTCCAGGGGATCTTCCTGACCCAGAGATTGAACCCAGATCTCCTGCATTGCAGGTAGATTCTTTACCGTCTGAGCCACTAGGGAAGCCCTCTGGAGAATCCTCAAAAAAATGGTCCTGCCCACACTCGCGATGCCTAGAGCTTGCTTGAACTCTCTTCCCCAGGCCAGCTACTGGGCTCCACTCACTCCCACCCAGACAATGTGTTACTTAGGTGTTGAAGAGTTTGGGCAACAGACAGAATTAAGCGCAATCACAAGTCAAGGGAAAAGGATCACCTTTAAAACACGATAATCTCATCCTGTCCACATTGTAGGCCACGTGACCCGCAACAAGACCAAACCAAAGAACAGAACAGGGAAAGAGCAGGTCATGCCAGGAACCCTGATGACTCTAAACAATATGGAAGGCCCCAAGTCCGCTGGGAAAGCAGATCAGAGGCTCTGCTGTGATTCAGCTGACATACAACAGCTCAAAAACCTTTCACTCATTCACTTAGTTATTTGGCTGAGCTGGCTCTTAGTTGTGCCACATGAACTCTTAGTTGGGGTCTAGTCACCAGGGATCAAACCCCAGACCCCGCATGGGAGCAGGGAATGTCAGCCACTGGACCACCAGGGAAGTCCCATCTCAGAATAATTTAAGGCTCACTTCTCTTAGCACAAATACCATCTCCTAGGCTTTCACATCTGGACCTAGCCTACTAGTGGTCCTAAGTAAACCCAGATGTGATACATCATCCTTGGCGGCTTGGTCAGCTCAAGAAAGAAGTCAGCCCAGAATTCCATGCTGGGATCACAGGGGCTCATAACTGCTCAAGTTCACAGAGGAACAAGGACTCGAAATCAAGCAAGCATGAGCCTAGCCTAGCCTTAACTACCACGCAATACTGCAACACAAGTACCAGACGGGCACCTCCTCATTCCCAGCTGCCACATCAATAAACTATCTCATGAGACACATGCGTGCTGAGCACTCAGTGCCAAGTACCATGTATGAAAGACACAGCGATGAACAACACAGCCCAGCGCAGCCCCTGCCCTTGTGGAACTTACTGTCTAGGTGGGGAGATGACAGACAGTGGACACATGAACACACGAGCAAATGTGCGGAAGGAGCTCCAGTAACTCCTTCCGACAGAGAAATGCAGGGCCAAGGCTGACAAATCTACTAGAGGAGATGGAGGGAGAATGAGCTCTGGGAGGGCTTCCCCAAAGAAGTGATATTTAAGCTTCAGGTCTGAACGATGAGACAGTATTGGTGCAAAGAACAAAGCTGGAACTGCAGCCTGAAGCCAGCAGAGGCAAAGGACCGAGGATCACAGGAAACATCAAAAGACCAACGAGGCTGAAGCACAGAGAACAAGCAAGCAAACACAGAGACGACAGAAGGCAGGGGACCAGGACAAGCTGTGCCTGTGGGTCCAGGGAAAGGGCCATTTTATTTTGGGAGTAACAGAAACTCACCAAAGGGCCTTAAGCTCAGAATTATTACAATGATCTTTCAAAGATGACTCTGATTTAAGTTTGTTTTTTTTCTAATATGGACCACTCTTAAAGTCTTTATTGAATTTTCTACAATATTGTTTCTGTTTTATGTTTAGGTTTTTTTGGCCACGAGGCTTGTGAGATCTCAGCTCCCCAGCAAGTGACTGAACCCATGGCACCAGCATTGGAAGGTGAAGTCTTCATCACCAGATTCTGGTGCTTTCTGGCTCTCTGAGAAAGAGGGATTAGAGGTGAGGAAAACCGGAAGGAGAAAGATTTGTTAGGAAGCTTCCAAAACAACACAGGCAAGAGAGGATGATGGCTTGAAGGCAGTGAGAACAAAACTAGAGAGAAGTAGATAGATTGCAGAGATATTTACAGGCTGAATTAAAGTAACTGGTGATGGACTGAATGTGGAAAAGGTAGGGATTTCCAGGATGACTCTCAGATGTCTGCCATGTGCAACTGAATGGACAACAATATTATTCATGTATTTATTGAAATCGGAAACTTTTCAGGAAAGGCAACTGGGAGGAAGCACTACAGGGTTATGTTACACTGGAGATGCTGAAAGACAATCAAAAGATGAATAAAAGAGGCTGCCAGAAACATCGGTCCAAAGTCCAGTAAAGACATCTAGATCAAAAACATACATCTGGCAAGAGTCGTTGACAAGTAGGTGGTACTGGAAGGCACAGAACTAAAGCAGGATGTGGCAGAGGACTGAACCAAGAGGTCTCAGACTAGGCACTTAGGATGCTGAGGAAGGGACAAACAGGAGGAGGCGATGACAACGGACGCTGGAAAGAAGATACTGGGGCACTGATGATGAAGACAGGGTTTTAACTGCGTGAGCCGCCGAGAAATTAAATGAGGAACAAGGCCTTAGCAATACTCAAGGCAAGGAGAGAGAAAAGCCCAGACTGGAGCTGGCTTACGATTAAAAAGCGAGGACATCTGTGGGAACAGCCCTTCTTCCCAAGGATGGCCACGAAGGACAGAGATGAGAGAGGAGGACGGCCGAAAGGGAACATAACATAAAGCAAAGGCGTGTTTGTTTGTTTTCTTAGTAAGATCAACATTTTAAAGGTGGAAGCAGGGGCTTCTCTGGTTAAGACACTGAACTCCCAAAGCAGAAGGCCTGGGTTCAATCCCTGGTCAGGCAACTAGATCCTGCATGGCACAACGAACAGCGAAGGTCCCACGCGCTACAACTAAGACCCGGCACAGCCAAAGAAATAAATTAAAAAGATTAAAGCACATCTCTGTTCCCCAGTTAGGAATACCGAAAAGATGGTCCAAAGTCTCTAATGGGGGTGGAGACAGGATGCAAGGAGCAAGCAATGGCTCAAACAAACGGGTGTGTAGATTTCATGAACAGAAGCTGAGGGATTTGCTACCAGAGAGTTATTTTTTCCATACAAGGCAAGGTCAGTTATCAAGATTTGGGGTGCGGAGAAAAGTGTGAATAAAGAGGAGCATGAAAGAAGGGATCATTACAAACAGTGGGGACAGGGCTTCCTGGCTGAGAAGTAAGCAGGAGGTTATGGGACCTCCCCTGGGCCTTGTGAGACTGTCTCTAGTGAGGCATGAAGAAGGTGAGCAGTTGGGTTCATCCTAGTAAGAATATTTCCGACAGCCCATCAGCATAAGATGATATAATGTAGTGTGTGCAGGGTGGGTGAGGCCCAGAACAGATGCTTAAGAGAGAGAGGACTTCCTGAAGGGATAATACAGAACTCAGCCTGAAACAGGCATGGGAGTTCGCCAGTCAAAGGATAAGAGTGAAAGAAAGTGATTCTAAGCATGCAACCACCAGCAAGTCAGCGTCACTAAAGCCCCTGAAAAAATCAGAAATCAGGAGAGGAGGCTGGAGAGGTCTGACGGGCTCCAGGAGTCACCAGGCTGGGACCTAGAGACGCTGAGTCAACACTAAATGTGGCAATGACAACATAGCTACGTGAAGTCCCTTTAAAATCAGAACCCCGAAACCCCATACTCTGTGGAGTAAGCACTGTCCTTCACAAAAGGACAATGCCACAAAGATTCCGTGTGAGCAATTTTATATCCATCCTTCGCCAGGAGAATTTGATACAATATCTAACTTCCAAGGGCTAGCACCAGTGTAGACCAAAATTATAAGGGGCCTCCACCTTACTGCTGGCAGGTCAACAAGCATATTTCCAAAATAACAGAAATAGTAGTTACAGCAGGCATCAATCACTACAACCCAATTCTTTGATAAAAGTGTTTTGATTAAAAATTTTTAACTCCACTATCATTTTTCTTCTTTACTGAAGGCTGGACTTTCCTGGTGGTGCAGTGGTTAAGAATCCACCTGCTGATGCCAGGGACAAAGGTTTGATCCCTGGTCCTGGAAGATTCCACATGCCATGGAGCAACTAAGCTTGTGCTCTAGAGCCATCCAGATGCAACTACTGACGCCACGTGCCAAAAGCCTGTGCTCTGCAAGAGAAATCCACGCACCACAATGAAGGGGAGCCTCTGCTCACCACAGCCAGAGAAAGCCCACAAAGAGCAACGAAGATCCAGCAAAGCCCAAAATAAACAAACTTTAAAAAAAAAAAAAAAAAAAGCCTGATTATGTAACTTCTGAACTGAACAATTCTATTCAAAGACAAAATCCTAAAGTAGCTGCTAAATGCTTCGGAGTAAGGCAATGTGGGTTGAACAACAAAGATGGTTTTCTTCTTTTTCTAAAAATAGAGAGTCCATGAAATCTCCTGTTCCTTCCATAATTTCACAAAAATACTATATAATATTTGTGACTAATAAATGTTATGGAAGTTTTCTAATGCCAAAGTGAGTCTTCTTCCCTAGAGATCAATGTATACCAATTCCAGGGACTGCGCCTAAAACTCTAAGGCAATTCCTGATGGGGAAATTGCCAAATTTGAAAGAAACAGTATGGAGAAGTTTCCAAATCCTAAAATATTAAAAATCAATTGGATAATTTAAAAACAGAGAAAGCAAATTTAGAATGTGATTTTATAATCATGTATATAAAACTGCATTTTTCACATAAAATACTTAAAGCAGACACACAAAAAATGTCATAAGAAGGCTTGCTAATGAGCCATGGAAAGAGTTTGAGATAATCTTGCTTAGAAACAGAATGTATCTACATGAACACAAAGTATGTTAATAAATCAGTTGGTCTCATCTTAGAGCAGGGGTCAGACAAATCTTTCTATAGAAGGTCAGGTAGTAAATAATCCAGGTTTTGAGCTGTGCGGCCTCAGATGCAACTACTCAACTCTGCCCCATGCAGTACAAACGCGGCCATACATAGTATACTAATGAACGAGTGTAGCTGTGATCTGACAAAATTTCATTTACAAAACAAGAGGCAAGTTGTGTTGGGCCTATGGACCCCGGTTGACTCAATCCGGCCTCAGAGAATCAGGTGTTCCTCTTACTCTTATCTGATTATATATACATTTTTAAATATCCATTTGTCATACTTGCAGGGCACCAAAGTTGGGAGGGAAGGTTGAATGTTGGATAAGGAAATCACAGCTCAAGAAGCTCTCAAGTTGAAAAGGACTCAAAAGTGCTGCCGCAGGATTTGCCTGAGATAAGAAACCAAGCAGGCAATCTTGAAAACCAAATGCTCAAGTGCAAAAGGTGTCTTAACAACAGCTCATGCAAATTCAATAGTGGACTTTAACAGGGGCTGTGGCTCCTAAAAGTTTGAGTGAACTAAAAGTTCACCATGAACTGAAGTTGTCATAAAGCGCCCTAGAAAATAATGAACACATATGTAGGCTACAGATATTGTTCAAATCCAAATAAGATAATCATTCAATTGTGTCTTGTAAGATCAGAAGCTATCTCAACAGCAGGTTCACATTTGAAGAGAGACATTCTCGTAAAATAGATTTGCTGTATGTCTCAGGAAGTTCAAACAGGGGCTCTGTATCAACCTAGAGGGGTGGGATGGGGAGGGAGGCAGGAGGGACGTTCAAAAGGGAGGGGATATATGTATACCTATGGCTGATTCATGTTGAGGTTTGACAGAAAACAACAGAATTCTGTAAAGCAATTATCTTTCAATTAAAAAATAAATTTAAAAAAAGGAGAGAGAGACATTCTCTAACGGGTGCATAGTAGGAATCTGAGATGAGCAGGCTAAAAATGTTTTGAAAAGCACGTTAAAAAAAAGTGTTTAATGTGATTAGGGAGAAAAAGAACATTTCGAGAGAACAAGATGTAAGCTGTTTCAAATATTTAAAAGGGTACAGTATGAGAGAAGGAAAAATCATTTTGGTATGCTTGAAGAGGACAAAACCAGGTTGCCGGGAGAAATATCAATAACCTCAGATATGCTGATGACACCATCCTTATGGCAGAAAGTGAGGAGGAGCTAAAAAGCCTCTTGATGAAAGTGAAGGAGGAGAGCGAAAAAGTTGGCTTAAAGCTCAACATTCAGAAAACGAAGATCATGGCATCCGGTCCCATCACTTCATGGGAAATAGATGGGGAAACAGTGGAAACAGTGTCAGACTTTATTTTTGGGGGCTCCAAAATCACTGCAGATGGTGACTGCAGCCATGAAATTAAAAGACGCTTACTCCTTGGAAGAAAAGTTATGACCAACCTGGATAGTATATTCAAAAGCAGAGACATTACTTTGCCGACTAAGGTCCGCCTAGTCAAGGCTATGGTTTTTCCTGTGGTCATGTATGGATGTGAGAGTTGGACTGTGAAGAAAGCTGAGAGCCGAAGAATCGATGCTTTTGAACTGTGGTGTTGGAGAAGACTCTTGAGAGTCCCTTGGACTGCAAGGAGATCCAACCAGTCCATTCTAAAGGAGATCAGCCCTGGGTGTTCTTTGGAAGGAATGATGCTAAAGCTGAAACTCCAGTACTTTGGCCACTTCATGCGAAGAGTTGACTCATTGGAAAAGACTCTGATGCTGGGAGGGATTGGGGGCAGGAGGAGAAGGGGACGACCGAGGATGAGATGGCTGGATGGCATCACGGACTCGATGGACGTGAGTCTGAGTGAACTCCGGGAGATGGTGATGGATAGGGAGGCCTGGCATGCTGCGATTCATGGGGTCGCAAAGAGTCGGACACGACTGAGCGACTGAACTGAACTGAACGAGGAAAAGCTATAGGGCAGATTTGGGTTCACCCCCTAGAGGAACTCAATACAAACTACCTTGATGGAGTGTGACACCCAGGTTCCTTCCCCATTAACAAGTACTCACTGAAGCAGGCTGGCCCGTGACCTAAGACACTACCACAGATTCTGCCAAGGAGACCTCTGAGGTCCTCCCCATCTCTATCACCTGGGATTCAGCATGAGATGCAGAAGGCAGCCGCGCACACCACATCTCAATGTTGTGCTGTGATGACAAACCACAGACTCCATCAGAACGCCACAATCCAAAGTAGGAGAACTAGATTACTAGGCAACAGTGTGGAGGATTAAATTTTTTCTCACCAGTTAAGCCTGAAATCCCTTTTTGTAAGCCATTTGGATCTGAGAGTTTTAACGTCTAAAAAGGAAAGGGACGATGGGACTTCGCTGATGGTCCGAGCTGAGAGTCTGGGCTCCCGGTGCAGAGTGGGAGCTGGGGTTCCACCTCTGGTCAGAGAAGGAGATCCTATATGCCACAGCTAACAGTGCACATGCCACGACTAAAGAGCCCCCGTGCTGCAACTAAGACCCAGCAGAGCCGAATAAATCAATATCTTTAAAAAGGAATGAGAGGGTGGTATCTTTATCTGCCTCTGCAGTTTAAGCCAGAGCTGAGACTCTCGTGACAACTGTAGCTGACCTGGAGAGATCAGGCTCTACTGGGGAAGATCCACTGCCACTGCTTTACATTGCCCTCACGTATGACACCACAGGTGAAGTTGTTGGTTTTTTTTTTTTTAACTTTTTATTTTCTATTGGAGTATAGCCAACTAACAATGTGGTGACCGCCTCAGGCAAACAGCAAAGGGACCCAGCCATACATACACATGTATCCATTCTCCCCCAGACTCCCTTCCCATCTGGGCTACCACATAACACTGAGCAGAGCTTCCTGTGCTAAACAGTAGGCCCTTGTTGGTTATCCATTTCACATAGAGCAGTGTGTACATATCCATCCCAAACCCCCTAACTATCCCTTCTCAAGGTGAAGTTCTGATGTACATTCTAAAGAGAAGAGGGTTTACGACCAGAAACCCATATTCAGTAAAAAGGCAACAAAGGCAGAACCACATCCCAGGATATCTTTAGTAATTTTTTTTTTTTAAGTCTCAGTCCAGCTCAAACAATGAATCAGCCAGTAGACTCTCTACACCCTGCCTTCCTAATCACTCAACTCTAACAAGGACAGACTGATTCTAATGAAACAGAAGGAATTATGACCATTCCCCATGGCTCTCGTTATTTTAAGCCTGGATTCCAAGTGTTCCTGACCCCAGAGGAATGCATAATCTGAGAGCAAGGGAGAATTTCCACTATTTTTCTCCCATGACCTTCCAGAGACTTCCATTTCATTAGACTGAAGCAAAAACTCAACTTTCCAACTCCAGTGTCAAGAACAGCGGCAGAGAAACCTTTTGGCAGAGACATATTATTTTTCCTTGAACAGAACCTTGAGAAAAGGTGTCAAGGAACTCTGGCATATATCTGAACATAAGGACTATGTTTCTCAAACTTCCCCTCAGGAAAAAAGAGACTTAGCCCTATATAAGAATTCTTAGCCTCCTGAAGGAGTGCACTTTCCAATGTTTTGATGAACAAAGAATTGTTTCAAGAATCTTAGCCTAAAACAGCCCTGAACACTCCTAGTTTCTGCTGCTTAGAGATCACAAACAGGTTTGACTTACAAACACAAGAGGAAGCTAAGTTGAAGAGATTTATTTATCATTCAGGAAATGCTCAGTAATTTCATCAAAACCACTCTAGAAGAACAAGCTAAGTGATTACATTAAGAAAGTCATGAATGTACATACATGTATAACTGAATAACTCTGCTGTAAAGCAGAAATTAACACAACATTGTAAATCACCTACGCCTCAATAAAGTAAATTTTTAAAAACAGAAAGCCATGAAAATACATCTCAGGAATAATTTTTTTTAAGTGAGACTGTCCAAACGTGCTGTAAGGCAGTACTTGTAGCTTGAGATAAAATTTCCAGTGAAAGCATCAGAAAGACATTTTAAAGAAGTCTGTATCTCAAAGAACTCAGACTGATGTGGCCACAAGGAAAGTTGTGCTGAAAATTTTAGAATGCATTATCATGGCATTTAGAATGCCATGATCACATTGATGGCAAAGGTGTCAAGAGCTGGAATAACTTCTTCATGAAATATGGGAAATATTCTTAAAGTATACACTGGTAATTTAATTTTTAAATACAGACACATTTAATCAACTAAATCATGACAATGCACATCTGATTATCTGGCAGACACATACATGCATACTTAAAAGTAAGTAAGTTCAAGCTATCCAAAAATTTCTCATATAAGCTTTTCATGGGAAAATGGTACTGCTTTACCATCAGGCATAAACATATAGGTAGTGGATATCTGTCTTTTTGGCTACTGGATACTTGAAACCTCCTTTCTACGTTTGAGAAATTCTCCTCCCAAATAGGAAAAAGCCCAAAATGACAGACACTTGCTTTCCCTGCTATCTTGCGTGAGGTCCTGGCACCTGTCCAGAGTTCCACTAGTCAGTGACCCCCACTCAAGAATTTGATTTGGAAACTAGTACAATCCCTGGGTTGGGAAGATTCCCTGAAGGAAGAAATGGCAACCCATTCCAGTATTCTTGCCTGGAGAATTCCATGGACAAAAGAGCCTGGCGGGCTGCAGTCCATGGGGTTGCAAAGAGTCAGACACGACTGAGCATCTGAGCAACAGTACTTGAGAAACCAAGTCCTGGTGGCGGGAGCAACTCCTCCCTCCCAGGCACAGCAGTTTCACCAACAGCCACCAGGGGCAGTGGTTTTGCTGGTGCACGTCTACACACATGGTAGAAACCGCGGCAGTCTTCAAGCCCAACTCTGTGGTACAACCCTCAGCATCATTCCCAGTTCCCAAAAAGATACTGCAAGCTACTACTATTCTTTAATAAACTCCCTTTCTGGTGGTCCACTGGATAAGAAGTCACCTTGCAATGCAGGGGAAGCAGGTTCAATCCCTGCTCAGGGAACTAAGAGAACCAAGACCCCACAGGTCATGGAGCAACCAAGGGCTGCACAGCACTACTACTCAGCCCGAAAGCCACAGCTAGAGATTCCAAGTGCTGCAACGGAAGATCCCTCGTGATGCAATGAAGACCCCGTGTGCCATAGCTAAGACCCAAGGCAGCCAAAATAAACAAACAACAAACCTCCTTTCTGTTCAGAAAAGCTAGACCACGAAAGTGAGAATTTAGACTAATATTTTTTTAAAGTTCAGAACCGGAAACCATCTTGTCTAACTGCTTTCAGTGCTATTCTTCTCCATATTCCGAAACAAGACTTTTCTCCTGATTAAACCAATTCTCTTTTAGTTAATTAGATGACTCCCATCCACATGCTCCTTTGCTACCGCTTTTTCCCTCTAGCCAGTCTCTCCCTGGACTCTACCTTCCCCCTATCAATTAAGGCTCAAATCTTAAAGGGAAAATTTTAATGAACACTAAAGTCCCCCCCACCTTTTTTAAAGGCTATAATGTTGGCAAAAAATGACAAAGTTTCACAGCTGGTTTTGCTGAAAGAGTCCGGCCACAGAGACAAATATTAGGCCAGCATTTCCTCACTTAGGCTCTGAGCTAACTAGTTCTGTTTTTCAGTTCAGTTCAGTCACTCAGTCACGTCTGATTCTTTGCAATCCCATGAATCGCAGAACGCCAGGCTATCCATCACCAACTCCCAGAATTCACCCAGACTCATGTGCATTGAGTTGGTGATGCCATCCAGCCATCTCATCCTCTGTCATCCCCTTCTCCTCCTGCCCTCAATCTTTCCCAGCATCAGGGTCTTTTCAAACGAGGCAGATCTTCGCATTAGGTGGCCAAAATATTGGAGTTTCAGCCTCAACATCAGTCCTTCCAATGAACACCCAGGACTGATCTCCTTTAGAATGGACTGGTTGGCCTTGCAGGTCAAGGGACTTTCAAGAGTCTTCTCCAGCACCACAGTTCAAAAGCATCAATTCTTCGGCACTCAGCTTTCTTCACAGTCCAACTCTCACATCCATACATGACCACTGGAAAAACCATAGCCTTGACTAGATGGACCTTTGCTGGCAAAGTAATAACTCTGCTTTTTAATATGCTATCTAGTTCTGTTTTTAGACCACAGGAAAAACAATTTTCTTTTGTTGCCTGTGTATTCTCAACTATACAGAAGGACATTACTTGCTCTCTGCCTACTTAATATCATTAAGTAAAAAGAGGAAGAGTATATCATGCTAGAAGCAATTTTAACTTCAAAATAAATCCTTGGATGTCATTTTATTTCTAAGCACAGTACAAGCTAAGTTAATTCCTCCTGGTCAGAAAAAAGAATGGAAAAATATGAAATTAAATTTTCTAGTGTTAATAGCTCAAACTCACCAGCTAAGAATTGGAGAGCATTTTAATGGACCTGTAAAATAAGCTGTAATTGGGACACAGGTGCAGAGGGTCTGCACATTAATTCTGCAGGGCTTGCACCTGAAAATGAGGAGCCAATTAATATGAGATGGTTCCTTCAATGTCTGATTCTTTCAGACCATGGCAATTTCACTTAAAAGCCTAGAAACCATAATTTGTAAAATATTGATATATAGTCCAAATGCATGACTTTAGTTACCACGCTTGTGCTTTTATTCAGACAATTCAAGAATAAAAGTTCTTCAACTTTCAGTCCTAATTCTAAACAGCTTGAAACCTAACAAAGCTATAGGGTTTAAGCTCAAGGTCTGATGACTTCTGCTGAGTTAGCGCCCCTGATGTTTGGCCACCTCACCCTCGAAAAGGGCTTCCCTGATAGCTCAGTTAGTACAGAATACGCCTGCAATGGGGGAGACCTGGGTTCAATCCCTGGGTTGGGAAGATTCCCTGGAGAAGGAAAAGGCTACTTACTCCAGTATTCTTGCCTAGAGAAGACCATGGACTGCATAGTCCATGGGGTCACAAAGAGCTGGCCACGATTGAGTGACTCACTTTTGCTCTCAAAAAAGAAGTTAAGTCATTTTATGACAAAATTTTAAGATGCACTTAATGCCTATTTTCTAAAAACAAATATCTTAGTGTTTGTTTGGGGACTGCTTGGGGTGCGGGGAGGGAAGCATCAATTTTGAAGGGCATTAATCAAAATAAAAGTACCAATTTTATTCAGATTATTTAAGTCAAACAGAGCCCATCAGGAAAGATTTTTCAGTGTTTATTTTTTGTTTGCTTTTTATACTTAGGAAAAATCAAGAATCTTTTAACAAAAGCTATTGCTGCTGCTGCTGCTGCTAAGTCGCTTCAGTCGTGCTGGACTCTGTGCGACCCCATAGATGGCAGCCCACCAGGCTTTCCCGTCCCTGGGATTCTCCAGACAAGAACACTGGAGTGGGTTGCCATTTCCTTCTCCAATGCATGAAAGGGAAAAGTGAAGTCGCTCAGTCGTGTCTGACTCTTAGCGACCTCACAGATTGCAGCCCACCAGGCTCCTCCATCCATGGGATTTTCCAGGCAAGAGTACTGGAGTGGAGTGCCAATGCCTTCTCCTATTGGGTTTTACCTAATAAGGGGCTACCCCGGTCACGTAGCAGTAAAAAATTCGCTTGCAAAGCAGGATACACAGGAGACAGGAGACGCGTGTTCGATCCCTGGGTCTGGAAGAGCCCCGGGAGGAGGAAATGGAACCCGCTCCAGTATTCCTGCCTGGAAAATTCCATGGATAGAGGAGCCTGGCGGGCTGTAGCCCCCAGGGTCTCAAAGGGCAGGACACGACTTAGCACAACCTAATAGGGATGTGTGAGTGTTTAACCTTGAGCCTCATTCCCTCTATGCCTGAGGGACCACGAAAACCTGGCTTCTATTTTTTAGACAAAATAAATACTCTGGCAGAACATCACGAGGAGGAATAAAATGCCACAGGAGTGAAAGTTAAACCTGTTACAAAGCTGTAAAAGTATCTTGAGAAAACTAGAGGGATTTTTTTAACTGTAAATAAGAAAATGTTACTTTTCCCAAGAGTTTGTGTTTCCAGCAAGGTCCCAGTTCCACTACTGGTCCAGGGACCCAGCTTGGAGAAGCACCACCCAAGGTGGTACTAAAGACAGAATGTCACGGAAATTTCTCCCCAGTGGTAAAAGATACTTAGTTCATGTTAACATACATGGGCTTCACTAGTGGCTCAATCAGTAAAGAGTCTGCCTGCAACACGGAAGACCCAGGTTTGATTCTTGGGTCAGGATGATCTCCTGGAGAAGGAAATGGTAACCCACTCTAGTATTCTTGCCTGGAAAATCCCATGGACAGAGGAGCCTGACAGGCTGCAGCCTGTGGGGTCACAGAGAGTCAGACATGACTGAGTGATTAGCACACACACAACCAACATATATTGTTTTAATAACACCATGGAGCATTTTTGACACTTTAAAATTGTCATAGAAAGTTTGAAACAAAAATCAGTGTCAAAACCCCCAAAAGATACAGAAATCACATAAGCAAATGCTTCCAGAAGATCCCTGAGACAATATAAGAATGATGAGAAAGGAGTGAAGCAAATCAGAATGAGCTGAGGGAACACCCATCATGCCTTGCCTGGAAGCATCCAAACTGCTGGGTTAGACAAAAAGTCCACTGGGTCTGTAAGAGCGTACAGAAAAACCCAAACTAACTTTTTGGTCAACCCAATGTGAGCGAAAGCCTTCAGGACTCAACCCAGTGCTTTCTTTACCAGGACTTAAGCTCAGGGTCCATCACCCAGCAAGTGTTTCCTGGCCCACTGTGTTCACAAGAGTAAAATCCGTGGTGGGGAAAAACGTGCAGAAGAAAAAAGAGAAAGGAAGAGGTCTAAAAGCCTGAAGATTCTGTGTACACACAGACAGCTCAAGGGGGAGAAGGATGCAACTGAGGGACAAGATGCCCGCCTACGTCTGGACACCACGGGGCAAGCTCTCGCTTCTCTCTCCAGACATGCTCGCCTCCCCCAAGCTTCCCTGCACCTCTGGGCCTGATGTACCAGAACTCCCAGATACTCAGCATCACTGAAGAATCCCCGATTTACAGCAACGGACAAAAATTTAAAAGGCAGGATGACAGGACTCACGCGGAGAAGTAAATACAACATGAAGGGCTTTCATAAGAACATCATCAACACAACAGCACTATTTTAAACGTCCCTAAATTCCTGGCCAGCTGCCCACTGCAGATAAGTACGGCATGTCCTGCCCCGCCAGGGAGAGCATGTCCGGAATTCTGGCAGGGGAACACCACACAGGACTTCTCTCAGGGGACATGCACGGAAGTGACACAGGCATCCCGTGGACTTGGCTCTCCACCTCAACAGTTGGCAACATGATCAGGAAAAAACTACTCACTTGCAAGCACTGTCCTGAAAAAGGGCAATATTGGCCTTTTCAAGGACATGGCACATCCGTTCATAGAAATCCGACTTCCACGCATGGAGGGAACCACTGACTTCCTAGGCTGGCATTCTCTCCACTTTCTAATACTTCTTTTAACAGCTACAGAGCTGGACACCATTGGTGGGGGGAGGACATGCAAACACAGCTTCCCTCTTCCCCACACTCAATCCATTTTCCCTTTCGGAAGAAACTGAGGATTTCCCCAGTGGTCCAATGGCTAATACTCTGCGCTCCCGATGCAGGGCGCCCAGGTTCAATCCTTGGTCAGGGAGCTAGATCTCACATGCAGCAACTAAAGATCCCATATGCCACAACTGAGACCCACTGCAGCCAAACAAGTAAATGTTTAAAAAAAAAAAAGAAAAGAAACTGGGGCTTCATTTCCATCTTTCCTTCCCAGGCTAACTCCAATAGATCAACTCAGACCAGAAACAATGTCTCTAAAGTGCCTTCCCCGAATTCCCCAATAACTTTCCACAATGCATACATTAGGCGATCTCTCCAGTGCAGCACTAACCACTCAAGGCTCAGAACTACGCCTTTGTCTTGATGGCCCTTGACACAGAGTGTTTGCCAAATGACATATATGTATCCAGCCCACTGAGGCATACATGAGGCATGTGATCACACACACCTGGCGCCTCACAACAGAGAAGCATGCGTTCCTGATGCTGAGCGTCCAGTCTCATGCCTTTATCCCTTAAGGCCCCAAAACATATTTTAACATTTATTTAGGAGATGGAAAGCTTTTTAAAAAATATGTGGCACCAGTCTTTGCCTTCTAAAACACAGATTATATTAATGACTTAAATCTAAATATATAAGTATTATGCTGCACCATCATTCAATTTAGGACTTCAGGAAATACTCATCACTGTTTTAAAAATTGAAGTACAATTGGTTTACACTGTTAATTTCTGCTGAACAGAAAAGTAATTCAGTTATACATACATATTCTTTTTTATATTCCATTATGGTTTATCTCAGGATATTGAATATAGTTCCTGTGCTACAGAGTGGGATCTTGTTGTTTATGCAGCCTATATGTAACAGTTTGCATCTGCTAATCCCAAACTCCCGGTCTATCCTTCCCCCCACTCCCCTCAGCAACCACAAGCCTGATGTCCATGAGGCTGCTCCTGTTTCACACACAGGTTCATTTGTGCCCTGTTTTAGATTTCACACATAAGTGATATCACACGGCATTTGTCTCTTTCTGACTTACTTCATTTAGCATGATACCCTCTATTTCCATCCATGTTGCCACAAATGACATTAGGTGGTTCTTCTTTATGGCTGAGTAATATTCCAGCGTATGGGGGTGTCTGTGTACACACATCTTCTTTGTCCATTCATCCATCAATGGACATTTAGGTTGCTTCCATGTCTTGCCCACTGCAAACAGTGCTGTGTGAATACAGGGGCTCATATGTCTTTCTGAATCATAGTTTTGTCCAGATATATGCTCAGGAGTAGGATCTCTGGATCATATGGTAACTCTGTTTTTATTTTTTTGAGGAACCATCATATTGCTCTCCATAATGGCTACACCAACCATGCAGGATGGTTCCTTTTTCTCCACACCCTCTCCAACATTCATCTGTAGATACTGTGATGATGGCCATTCTGCTCAGAATGAGATGTTGCCTCACTGCAGTTTTGATTTGCCTTTCTCTTAATAATTAGTGATGTTGAGCATCTTTCCACGTATCTACTGACTAATCACTTTTAAAGATTAAGTGACATGAGGATTTGGCTAAACTCTTGGAACTAATTTCAGAGTGTATCTACCTCTATTTTACAGCTGTCATTTTCCATGCTTTTTTTTTAATATGTGACTTTTAACATGCTGCTGTTTTCTAACAATTTTAAGAAAAACGAGCATTTTCCAAAGTTCTCAGAAAGTACTAGCATCCATTTTAGCTCCTGAAAGAACTTCCTTGTCACTGTGTTTGCGGCTATGAGTGTGTTAAACTATACAAAGAACCCCACCCCCAAGTCTCTACCCCACAAACTCCGGTTCAAACACAACTTCTTTCATAAAGCCCTTCCCAGAAAGTACAGACTCCACCACTCGCCTCTCCAGGCAACCACACCCTGTACTTCTGTTTAGCGCTTCCTATAATAAATTTTAATTCACTTTTTACCAGTTACTCAAGCCCACACTGGACACTTGTTGAGACACCTCTCTTTTCTTACTCAAAAGTTTCAGGCTGGAGTCTGGTAAAGCATCAGAGATTTTTTGTTGACCAAGTGATCAAAGGTTATGTAACAAAAGTAGCCATAATGATACCATGCAATGTTCATGGTTAAGAAAACAAGTAATCACTGACTATAAAGATTAGACAGAAATACCAAGTAATGTCAACATGGGTTAAATGACATTTTATTTAACATTCATCATTGTTCATTTTATTATTATAATTCACTGGTAACTCAGGTAGTAGTGCTATTAACAAATGGAACAATATCAGGAATTCAAGTCAAGAGGGAAAGAGAGGAAGAAAAATCTATATATTAAATGGGACTTAGAAACTTATCAATCAAAGGCGGTGTCTTTGGATCCAGATTCCAACAAATCCAACTGTTATGGGAAGGAGGTACTGGAGAGACAAAATGCAAATACTCAGGGGAGTATTTACATTTTCCCCTGATACTCGGAGGAAAAAATGAATATGGCCTAATTCTTTGTAATCTCAAAGAACTACTGTTTATTTTTAGGTGTGAAAAGGATTCAGTTCAGTCGCTCACTCGTGTCCAACTCTGCAACTCCACGAACCGCAGCACGCCAGGCCTCCCTGTCCATCACCAACTCCC
>SJYX01009559.1:40486-67264 GCA_006410675.1 Oreotragus oreotragus | reverse complement strand
CATCACCTCCACTAGGTTTATTCATAGTGATGCTTTCTAAGGCCCACTTGACTTCACATTCCAGGATGTCTGGCTCTAGGTGAGTGATCACACCATCGTAATTATCTGGGTCGTGAAATCTCTTTTGTACAGTTCTTCTGTGTATTCTTGCCACCTCTTCTTAATATCTTCTGCTTCTGTTAGGTCCATACAATTTCTGTCCTTTATTGAGCCCATCTTTGCATGAAATGTTCCCTTGGTATCCCTAATTTTCTTGAAAAGATCTCCAGTCTTTCCCATTCTATTATTTTCCTCTATTTGCACTGATTGCTGAGGAAGGCTTTCTTATCTCTCCTTGCTGTTCTTTGGAACTCTGCATTCAAATGGACTTATCTTTCCTTTTGTCCTTTGCTTTTTGCTTCCCATCTTTTCACAGCTATTTGTAAGGCCTCCTCAGAGAGCCGTTTTGCTTTTTTTGCATTTCTTTTTCTTGGGGATGGTCTTGATTCCTATCTCCTGTACAATGTCACGAACCTCCAGGAGTTTGGAATTAGGAGATACACACTATTATATATGAAATTGATAAACAACAAGGTCCTATAGGATAGCACAGGGAACTATATTCAATATCTTATAATAAACTATAATGGAAAAGAATATGAAAAAGAATGTGTGTATATGTATATATAACTGAACTATTTTGCAGTACACCAGAAACTAACACAATACTGTAAATGAATAGTTCAATTTTTTTTGAAAAAATAATTAAAAAAAAAAAAAAACCACCTCTTTGGGACTTCCCTGGCAGTCCAGCAGTTAAAACTCACGCTCACCCTGCAAGGGGTAGGTGTTCAGTCTTCAGGCTGGGGAAAGAAGACCCTGAATGTCATGTGGTACAACCATAAACAAAACAAAGGGACAAAAAGACAGAAAAAACACATCTTTAAAGGCCAAAATTAATTCTGAAGGTTATTCTATGTTATCATATAAAATTACACACACACAAAAAAAAGTCCCTAAAGGCAGAAACCAGCCCACTGAAAAGACTGTAAGAGGCAGGGCCTCAGTCCATAAGACGGGTAGTTTTCACGGAAGGGACTCTGCTCAACATACAGAAATGTCAACACTCATCACCGACTAGAAGACCATTTGCAACTCAGCACGCCCAAATGGTCTAGGTGTGTGCCTCACCATCAGATATTTATTGAGCTCTTCAGATGTGCTAGTCACAGCTCCAAGGAAAGACTTTGCACGTTATTAGCTCCTTCCGTCCTCCCTACATCCAGGTTGATAAGCATTTCCCATGGCATTTTATGGACAAGCACAAGAAGACAGACTGTTAAGTCATGGAGCCAGGATTTGAACCCAGGAGCCAGCTTTCATTTTAAGCCATCACAATCTGCTGCCTTGGGACTTCCCTGATGGTCCAGTGGCTAAGACTCTGTGCTTCCAATGCAGGGGGTACGAGTTCAATTCCTGGTTGGCACGGCAGCAGGTACAGCCAAAAACTTTTTTAAAAACTGGGAAAAGAAAACACACACAAACACACCATCTGCTACCTCACCGCAGGAAACGCAAACTATAGAGGCCACCGCAGCATGGCCACGAGAAGCTTTCCTCACAATGCCCTTACAACACACACACAGATGATCAAAGAGTCTTTCTGGATGGTGCTGAAATGTTGAGGAGAGGCCGGGAATTTTCAGCAAAGGTTTTGGGGCCAGCCCCCAGGAGAGGAAAGCTTCCCGGGATGAGAATGAGCTCTGCGGAGGAAGCCCCAGCCAACAGGAAGGCGGAAAGAGCAAACGTGGAAAAGCTGTGAGGAAACCAGGGTGCAGGCTGGACAAGGCCTGCGAGGCTGCCTCTCAGCTCAGCCTTCCTCATGGAGGGCCAGCAGACCCCACACAAGTCCGGTCTCTAGGGCCATCCTGCCATGCACAGGGACCTCCCACTAATGCCCTGCTCACAGAGGGAGGCTGCAGGAGGAAGTAAGACACACGGTCAACCCGTGAAGCTGCTGAAAGCCTGAGCAAGGTACCCACGTGCCCACAAAACAGTTTGGAAGGTAAGCCCCCCAACCAAAATTGTAACCAGTGATTTTCATTAGTTTCAAAATAGTCTTCATTTAGCAATACTTAATTTTATGATCAGAAAAAAGCAAGTTGAAGTCAAACAAAACCAAAGAACGGTTGACAGCTGATCATCAGGATGGGCAGAGATCTCAACGTACCTGTCTATGACAGTTTATTTTACGTATGACCTGGACCGGGCCTGGGGATGCCCTAGTCAGCACATTAAGTCTCATTCCTCGGTTTCGTTGCAAAGTGTTTCCAGAAGAACTTACATTCCAATTGGCAGCCTGAGCAAAGCAGATGGCTTTCCCCCGCGTGGGTGGACATTACCCATCCACAAACAAACACACACACACACACAAATTCAATGCCACCAGTGATGAAAGGAAATTTTAAATCACAGCTTTTACACTTGATGGCCAACACTATTTTAAACCATAAAATTCAATCTCTGCAAGTATGTGGATGAGGCCTTTCATATATTGGTACCCAGAAAGAAATGAAGAACCTACACCCCACTACTGCCACATCTCCCTTATTCCCCCCAAAAGGGGAGAATGTAGACAATCTGGCACAGCAAAATGACACATTTCTTTTGCATCCACAAGAGATATCATATGAGGGGCATTTCCAGAGCAAACACTCAGAGATAGCCAGTTATAAGTACTACTGACAGCAGATATGCCAACCTCTGAACATTTGACACAGTCTACAAAGTACAGGTAGTTGTTCCTTGAAAAAGTCTAGTCACAAACCTCCTTGGAGACAGGAAAGCGCAGTGACTGGGAGCATGACTTCTGGTGTCGGACAGACCGGGTCTCACGCACTAGCGTCAGTGGTGACCAGCTGGGTGAACCTGGCAAGTGACCACCCATTCAGCCTTCAGTGTCAACACTGACAACTTGGGAATAACACTGGATTTCCTGTAACAAATGGCAGCAAAGGAAATTAATGAATCAAAGATTACTAAGTTATCCTGTCTGGGTGACACAACAAAAAGGGAAGTTGAGAGAGGAAGCAGATTTGTTTTCTTAATTGAAGCATGGTTGACTTACAATGCCATGTCAGTCTCTGGTGTTGGGCAAAGTGATTCAGGAAGTAACTTCACTTGTATCATTTCTTTTTAAATTCCACATGCCATACAATATTTCTCCTTCTCTGACTTATTTCACTCAGTATAACAATCTCTTGGTCCATTCACGCTGCTGCCAATAACAGGATTTCATTCTTTTTTGGCTGAATAAGACTCCATTGTATATATGAACCACATCCTTATCCATGTATCTGTCAATGGACACTTAGTCTGGGTATTGTAAATAGCGCTGCTATAAACACCGGGGTGCATGTGTCTTTCTGAATTAAGAGTTTTCTCTGGATATATGCCCAGGAGTGGGAGGTTTTAAGAAGTAATATCCCCTGCCTCAGTAAGAAAACTCTGGGGCACTGTGCTTTGTTTGGACCACATTTGAAGGGGACACTGGCAAAACTGAACATCCAAAAAAAAGTTGAGGATGATGAGTCATCCCACTGACTAAGACTCGCTGTTAGAAAGGCAGACTCACAACTTCTGTTTCGCAGTTGTGAAGGTGTTCTCCAGTGCTAGGTGGCGTCCAGCTCTCTGCGACCCCAGGGAGGGACTGCAGCCCACCAGGCCTCTCTGCCCACAGAATTTCCCAGGCAAGAATATTAGAGGGGGTTGCCATTTCCTTCTCCAGGGGATCTTCCCAACCCAGGAATTTAACCCACGTCTCCTGCCTTGGCAGGTAGATTCTCTACCATTGAGCCACCTGGGGGCCCCCTCCTGAATTGTGGGGGATGTTAATTAAGAATTCTTCGATTCACCCTACATGATCTAAAAAACCCAATATAGGAAGAAGCTAAAGGAGGCAGATCTGGTTTAGGATAAAGCAGAACTTGCCAACTGTAATGCAATGGGCTTTCTCACTGAAAACAATTACGAGATCTCTTCACTTTTTCCTATCATGGAGATACTACTGAGGGTGGGAGGTGAGAACAGTGGTCCAAAAGGGTCCCTGTCCAATGCTAACATTTTCTGATTCTAAGTCAATCAACAGTGAACTATTAACATTCATACTACTATCTCACCAATGGCATCAGAGCTCAACTATTAATACAGTACATGCATCATGGATCAAAGAAGCAGATTTGAAAACCTAACTATTATACTGCATAGGCTTTTTTTTTTTTATGATTATGGTATATGGAATTTTTAATGAAATTTTACTCCAAATTCCCAGCAAATGATTTTAGCACATGGATTGCTGAGGCAAGTGTTTTATCGTAAGTGACTGGAAAAATCCTACAAAGCACAATATGTTGAATTCTTTCTTCAGTAGGGATCATAGATTTTACCTTTTCAGCAAAAATCCGTGAGTAGGAAAGAGGAAGAAAAAAGCAGAAAAAGAGAAACAAGTGCACGGGTACAAGAGAGTGTCACCCTTTCTTCAGGCTTCTACAGTCATTACTATTCAAGTAGCACTAAACAAGGACTTCCCTGGTGGCTCAGAGGTTAAAGCGCCTGCCTCCAATGCGGGAGACCCGGGTTCAATCCCTGGGTCCGGAAGATCCCCTGGAGAAGGAAATGGTAACCCACTCCAGTACTCTTGCCTGGAAAATCCCATGGATGGAGAAGCCTGGTAGGCTACAGTCCATGGGGTCGCAAAGAGTCACACATGACTTAGCAACTTCACTTTCACTTTCAGCACTAAACAGAGCCAGCACTTAATCCTGTTTATCATACCTCATTCTTGTGGACCCTCAGGCAAAGTCTTAGGGGAAAAAGTAAATGCTTCCCTTCTCAGATCTCCAGAGAGTTCTGCCATCAGTTCATCTCTGACCCTGTATTATACAGAGTATAATCTGCAAAACCTTGGAGACTCAAAAAAAAAAGAAAAAAAAAATTACAAATAACCGAAGAGTTAACGTCTGAATCTACCCATTTTTCCAACTCCACCACACAGGAAAAAGCTTCCCAGGGAAACACGAGGAGAAGGATCTAATGTCGATGGAGGATACAGAGATTACATGTTAACAAGCCACACAGAATGCTGAACTATAATATTAATCTGTTCGGGCAGCACCTTAGATCTTTGTTCTCCACTTTCTTTGAAGTAGAATATGAAGGGTGGTAACTAGCAAAAGCCTTTTCTTTTGCAAGAAGGAACATTTTACAAGGTTACTCAGATGTTTTATAATAAAAGCAGAAGGTATACCCAGGAATCAAACCGGGGTCTCCTGCACTGCAGGCAGATTCTTGACCAGCTGAGCTACCATGGAAGCTCATGCTTATCTTAAGACTTTATAAGAAATGATTACTATTAGAATGGGGACAAATATGCAGCATGGCATTCAACCTCAATCAGTGTAATGTAAGACTAGATTATTTTCCTCTTGTATTCAGACAGGTTTTTCATTTGGGCAATAAATTCTTTGGTGGGTTAATGTTCTGGTGCCCAGAACCCTGTAGCACTGCAAGGCCCACTTCTCTTCCAGACAACCCTCTGATTTGCTACAAGGAAACACATATCGGCTTTCTCATTAAGAACCTGAGTCAAATCTGGATTACGCAATTACCAAGCAACAGCACCCCCGAAATCAGTTACCTGACCTGACTGGGTCTCAAGTTTCCTGACCTATTATTAATATAAAATGACAGCGCTTAATGATATGTTGTGGCCAATGCAGGAAAAGCAATACTAGTTTTCCCGACATTTTTTAATTCCTTTGAAAAAATCCAGCACTTAAGGATGGGTGCTTAGGGATAAAAATAGCATAGACTTATTTCCCCTGATCCTCCCGGCTAAATCCTAAAAACCCTAGAGGACTTCCCTGGTGGTCCAGTGGATTAGAATCTGCCTGCCAGTGCAGGAGACATGGGTTTGATCCCTGGTCCTGGAAGATCCCACAAACCATGGAGAAACTAAGCCTGTGCACCACTGCTGAGCCCACGAGCGGCAACTACCGGAGCACTCACACCCTAGAGCCTGTGGTCCGCAACAAGAGGGCCGCCTTGAAGAGAGGCCCACACACCACAGCTAGTGAGTAACCCCCCACTCTCCGCAACGAGAGAAAACCTGAGCAGCGATGAAGACCCTGTGCAACCAACAAATGGACAAAAATAAAAACCCTGGAAATAACAGAAGAAAAGCCAGAGGAGAACTCTGAAAGCGGCATGAAGAAAGCACATCAGTTTGTGACTGCAAGACTCCAGGAGCCACACAACAAAGGACTGAAGGTGGCCACTCGGAGCCACCAGGTCCCAACCCCGACTCTAACAAGAGCAGGCCACACACGGAGGCTCAGTCCTACCCCAAAGGAAGGAGTCCCTACGGCATCATCAGGCAAGACCCACTCCATCCAAAAGGGGGTCCATCTGAAGCCCCACCAGCAATAAGCAACTCGGGGAGGCAAGACACAGAAACGAACACAGACAGACACACAACGAACCCAGCCACACACAGCCCAGCCCAGGAAGCCTCTTTGGCTCCACAGACACCCCAATTCCCCTCCCCAGAGACCTCAGAAGGACCGCGTAGCACTGCGGGTGCCTCATCGCAAGTCACCAGATCAAGAAAAGCTATCTATCCCCCTACAGCCACAGGCAGGGAAGAGCCACCACCTTCAAGGAAGCTTCGAGTCCCCAGACACCTGAGTCTACCTTCCTCCATCAAGAGATGCTCAGTGGCCCCATTGAGGGAAACCCCTTCTGCCTCCTCAACCACTAAGAGCAAGGAGCTCCAGTGATACCTGGTCAACCAAGGAGATTAAATTAACACTGAAAAGGCTCTGAAAATTAACCGATCATTGGAACCACAGCCCACAAATGTGCTAAAACTAAACAGGGTGACTGCTAGCTAAAGGACAGAAGTGGGACCCAGAATGTTCGAATATGTCCAAGCGAAATGGATGGACAGAACAGAAGATCACCCGTCAGACCAAGAACCAGGAAAACCCCAAGCTGAATGACAAAAGCTAATCCCCTGGTGCCAATCCAGAGATAAATGAGCTGTTGAAAGCACCCAAGAAGGATTTCAGGCCAAAAAGTCATACAAGTGCTTCAAGAATCTATTACAACTTCTGTTCCAACAAATTTAATAATAGAAATTCTTGGCAAATAAACAGAAGATAGAAACTTAACCAAACAGAGATTATATAACTGGGAAACATAGTAATAGAAGTAAAAGCTCACAGGATAGGCTCAATAGTAGAGTGGAGATGAAAGGGAACAGAATCTATGAACTTGAGGAAAAAACAAACAAGATTAACGCAATCTGAAAAACAGCAAAAATATGCTGAAAAGATGAACACAGTCTCAGGGGCCGACACGGTCTCAGGGAACCACAAAAGAGCTAACTACCATCTGTATCATCTGAATCTCAGAGAGGAGAGGAGAAATGGGGTGAGGCTGAAAGAGTATTCAAAGAAATGATGACTGAAAACCTCCCAAATTTGGTAAAAGTCACAGACATACAGATTTAAGAAAGCTGGGCAAATTCTTGAATCAGGATAAACCCAAAGAAACCTAGGCAGAAGCTGGGGTCAATGATAAAATATTATAACATCCTACATAAACATTTGAAAACTAAGGACAAAAAATCTGGAAGGCAGCCAGAGAGAAATGACACGCTATCAGGAAGGGAACCCCAATTCAAATGACAATGAACTTTCCATCTGAAACCATGGAGGTTAAAGGAAGTAGCATGCTTTTTAAGTGCTGAAACAAAAGAATTTTCAACTGAAAATTCTATACCCAACAAAAGTATCCTTCAGGGACAACTGGCAAACAGACATTCTCAAAGGTAACTAAAAGAATGTGTCGCTAACAGATCTACTTTTAAACAGCAAATGAGTGTTAATTAAGGAATTCTATTTTTCAACAGAGATGATTCAAAATTATTTGTAAGAGCACCTCTTACCTTCAGAGTTTATAATCTAACTAGGGAGAGATGACCCATACACCACAGAAGTGTCAATAATAATTGAAGATGTTCTATAAATGCCACAGCCAATGGCTAACAAACACATTTCAGAGGTAGTTGACAATATTCTGGGCTTCCATAATGACAGAAAAATTTCACAGCCAAGGGATGAGAAGATGGCCCTTGAACAATGCACTACATTTAAATAGAGCTGATGAAAGGGTGTGTCCCTCATTAAAAAATCACCCAAGCAAAACTAAAGAGGTAGGAAGTGGCAAGTGTGTTTACAGGGAGGATCTGTTTGTCTGACATGTAACAAGAGCCTGACCAAGGGACCGAAGAATTAGGCACAATTCCTGGTCCTCAGTGGAATGGGAGCAATGCAGAGAGAAATAGAGGGTAGTAGAAACCCTGCAGGAGTACTGACTGGACATTCATCAGGAAACCCAGCAGAGGGTTCGACTAATTCTTCCTGGGAAAGGTAGGGAAGGTTTTGCAGGGGTGGTGACAGCTGAGCTGGATCTTAATACCTGACACAGAAATGACACATCAGAAAAAAAAAAAAAAAAAAAGAGTAAATACATGGGGCCAGGAAATGACTAAGATCTTGAGGTGTGCTCTGATATGCAGTATGATGGGGCAGTGGAAGGATGAGGCACGCCTCATGCAGCCTGGGTCAGTGGTAAGGACCTGGGCCAAGAAACTGGATTTCCATCCTGAAGGTGAGAAGGAGTCACAGAAGAATTTTAAGCAGAGGAATAATACGGGGGCGGGGGGGGGGCTGGATATTAATTTTGAGGACCCTATATGGAATCAAAGGGAAGGAAAGGAGACAAGAGGAAGGAAGATCAGTTAGAGATCACTCCGTTCATTCTGATCCAACGGAAGTTTAGATGCATGACGTGCAAGGCTCCAGGTCAGATGCTTAAAACACAATGACAACTGATTTCTCTCTCTTCTCTTCCAAACCCAGAGCATCCGTGGTAGCACAGAAAGGACACAAAGGCAGAAACCACATTCTAAACTCATTTCAAAGCGAGAATCAGCATAACCCTGTGAGAGACGAGCCAGATGATGTGAACACCAACAGAAGTTTAGATGCATGACGTGCAAGGCTCCAGGTCTGATGCTTAAAACACAATGACAACTGATTTCTCTCTCTTCTCTTCCACACCCAGAGCATCCGTGGTAGCACAGAAAGGACACAAAGGCAGAAACCACATTTTAAACTCATTTCAAAGCGAGAATCAGCATAACCCTGTGAGAGAAGAGCCAGATGATGTGAATGAAAAGACAAGAATGAGGTTTTTACAGTAAGAAGGGTAAAAAGTGGGCAGTATCTCCACTCTTAAAACAGAGGGGGAAAGAGGTGAACTAGGGTTTACGTGGAAGGTTAAGTAGAAACAGATTCCCTAAGAATCTGTTCTGGCAGCATCTCTTCCAAGAGGACCCTTGAGACAGTCTCGCCACTTACTAGGCTGAGGTCTCCCCTTCCACCATGTTCAGAAACCAAAATCTACTCACAGCTATACTGATTGATTTTACCACACTGTATTATGTTAATATATGTGTCAGTCTCTCCTAGTAAGTTCCCCAAAGGCATGGAATAATTTATATGTACCTTCGTACGTCTACTGAATGCCAGTCAGTAAGCAGGGCTTCAATAAATTATCAAAAAATGGAGGAAATATAGGAAACTCCATATTGTAACAAAACCACTGTATATTTACTTTCTAGTGCATTCTTAAATCACTCCTCCTCTACTATCAGAATAGAGCAAAAATATTCAAAGAAACAGCTCTGGATATTCTCTCTGTGACTGAAAAGTCTGAGAAAATTAACCATGTTCCCACAAAACATAAAGGATGGCACTATAACATTGAATCAACAGAATACAAGCCTGAGGTTCCAGCAGGTCCTCCACGAGTCATTTACTGAGCATCAGCTACATGCAAGGTGCCATGGTGACTATCACACAGCTCCCACCTTCCAGGAGCTCATACTCCGGAAGTTCCCTCTGTCAATCGTAGTAGTAACCAATGCTTCACAGAGAAATGTCTGTAACAAGCTCATGAAAAGAAACAACACTGCTAATTAGAAGAGAAACAAAAATCATAACTACAAGGAAGTATCACCTCACGCCAGGAAGAATGGCCATCATCAAATATCTACAAACAATAAATACTGAGAAGGGTGAAAAAAGGAGGGCCCTCTTACCCTGCTGATAGAAATGTAAATCGGTACAGCCACTAAGGAAGGAAAATAGTATGGAGGTGTCCTAAAAAAACTAAAAATAAGAGTTACCACATGATCCAGCAACCCCACTCCTGGGCATATAACCCTGACAAAACTTTTAATTTGAAAAGATACTGACCCCAGAGTTCACTGCAGCACCATTTACAACAGCCAGGACATGGAAGCCACCTAAACATCCAACGACAAATGAATGAATATAAAATACAATGGAATATTACTCAGCCATAAGGAAGAATGAAACAATGCCATCTGCAGCAACATTGAGGAGCCCAGAGATTATTATACTAAGTGAAGTCAGAGAGTAAGTCATATGATAGTATAGATGGAATTTTAAAACATGATACAAATGAACTTACTGACAAAAGACTCACAGACAGAAAGCAAACTTATAGTTACCAAAGGGGGAAGGGTTGGCGGAGATAAATTAGAAGTTAAGGATTAGCAGATACAAACTACTATGTATAAAATAGATAAACAAGATACAAACTAATACATATGAAACAGATAAACAAGGCCCAACTGTATGGAAAAAGAATTATACTCAATATCTTGTAAAACAGTGGAAAAACTACAAAATACAGTATGCATATTATATATGCATGTATACCTGTGTATATATATGAATACTATAGTTCAATTAAAAAAAGAAAAAGAAAATTCTATGTCCTCTGAAGACCCATAACCCCTGGAAAGCCCCCTGAAGGTCTCATGAGCAGGCCAAAGGGAGAGCCGGCCCTCAGGCAAAGGAATGTAATTTGGGGCTACAGTAGAACTGAGATGATCTAATAAGTTTTAAAGCTAAAATGACGGGAGTAGGAAGAAAACAACATAGCCAGAATAAAAGGAAAAAAGAAGGCCACTACATCCTCTTAAAAGGCACCTTCGAAAGGCAAGTAGGCCACAAAAACAGCAAAGGCCACCTGACTGGCAGCTGCTACCTCATAAAGAAGGCCATGGGGGAAATCAACGCTTTGTTAGCTCTGCACTTACATGGACCTTACTGTCAGTGGCAAAGTGGCTGGATACTTAAAATAATGAAATGCACACTTCCTTTCACGGTTAAGTATCAGTGATGATGGTTTCCCCAAAGAATGGCTCAGCAGTAAAGAATCCACCTGCAATGCAGGAGACACGGGTTCGATCCCTGGGTCAGGAAGATCCCCTGGAGAAGGAAATGGCAACCCACTCCAGTATTCTTGCCTGGAGAATCCCATGGACAGAGGGGGCTGGCGGGCTGCAGTCCATGGGGTCGCAAAGAGTTGGACAGGACTGACCAGGCATGACACACAAAGATGACAGGCTGGAAAGGACCCGCACAGTCATCAGGAGCGTCAGTTCCCTGGGGCTAAATCTGCCAGGGCAAAAATACATGACAGGAAAGCAACAGGAGGAAAATGAAAACTCGTGTCTCAAAAAAACGATGATACTGTAATACATTGGTTACTACTTGCATGATCTTGGGGTCCTCTAACCTCTCAGCCTTGTCTCCATCTGTAATATGGGGCTAATGGAATACTTGGCAAAAAATGGGAATAAATAATCTATAATTACATACGATAGAACACCACAACAAAAGAATACATACGATGTGATTTCATTTCCAGAAAATACAAGAGGAAAAAATTGCTGCTGGAAGTCAAGCAGGCACAGAGGGGCTTCTGAAGTGTCTGTAATGTGTGGTTTCTTCTCGCTCTAGGTGCTGGTTACCCAGGTGGATACAATTCATGAACACCCATCCAGGTGTGTACAGATGAAAGCATACTTCTCTCAGGACTTCCCCAGTGGTCCAGTGGTTAAGACTCCTAGCTCTCAACTGCAGGGGATGCAGGTTCAATCCCTGGTGCAGAAACAAAGATCTTGCATGCCATACCATGCAGCCAAAAAAAAAAAAGGTGTATTTATCTCCATATAAGCTAAACTTCAATTAA
Organism: Oreotragus oreotragus; assembly: GCA_006410675.1. Lineage (NCBI taxonomy): Eukaryota > Metazoa > Chordata > Mammalia > Artiodactyla > Bovidae > Oreotragus > Oreotragus oreotragus. The sequence goes on along the minus strand of SJYX01009559.1, from coordinate 55,090 downwards.
AAGTTTTTAAAATGAGGATAATTATAGGCTCCTCTTCAAGAGGACGTTGTGACAATTTAATATGTTGTAAACATTAACTGCATATAAAGTGCTTGTGACCTAAGACGTGGGTGAGAGTACATTAAATGTTAGGGACTCCTGTAATCTTCCCAGTGCTGATCGCATGAGAAGCTCCGGTAAATGTTCACTGAATGAACAAATCCCTAAGGTGAAATGAAACACTGCCAACCTCTGCCACCCCAAAACTACAGTAAAAATTTACTACAGCCCTTATTTTGCACTTTGCACATAACAATTTACATTCAAGCTTGTCACTCCCTACACTTATAACTCCCTAAGGGCAGAGCACATGGTCATCTTTGTATCCTTCACAACACACAGAACAGCATAGGTGCTCAGTAAATGTCTGCTGATTCTGGGATCTGAAGACAATTCTAAGAATGGAAGAATTATTTTTAACTTGTTTTTTTAAAGAAACTGCAAAAATACCAACCCTTCTAAGTTTTATTTTAAAAAAAATTATTTTCTATTGGAGTACAGCTGATGAACAATGTTGAGACAGTTTCAGGTGAACAATGAAGGGACTCAGCCATACATATACATGTATCCATTCTCAACCATACTCCACTCCTGTCCAGGCTGCCACATAACACTAAGCAGAGCTCCATATGCCATACGGTAGGTCCTTGTTGGTTATCCATTTTAAATATAGCAGTGTGTACATGTCTATCCCAAACTCCCTACCCATCGCTTCCCCCCACCAACGATAAATTCCTTCTCTAAGTTTGTGAATCTCTTTGTGAATCTGTTTCCATTTTTCAAGTAAGTTCATCTGCATCAGTTCTTTTTAGATTCCACTTGTCATACAATATTTCCCCTCTGTCTGACTTACTTCACTCAGTCTGACAATCTCAAGGTCCATCCATGTAGTTGCAAATGTCATCATTTCGGTGTTTTTAATGGCTGAGTAATATTCCATTGTAGATATGCACCACGTCTTCTTTATCCATTCCTCTTTCAATGGACTTTTAGGTTGCTTCCCTGTCTTGGCTATTGTGAACGGTGCTGCGATAGCAATGGGGTGCATGCATCCTTTCTCCAGATACAGGTCCAGGAGTGGGACTCTAGGGTCACATGGTAGCTAAGCTTTATTTTTTAACACACTGAAAACCTACCTACTAGGTAAATCTTAAGTAGGTTTCATAATGTCCACGCTTCCACTTGTTCACTCATTTATTCATTCCACAAACACACTGATGTACACGGGTACACAGGATCCTGTGTCCACACTCCAAGAAGCTTACTGCTCAGGAAAAGATGTGTAAACAGGCATAATTTGTTTCCGGGAGGTACCTCTGCAGAGGGATTTTAGACTAAAGCCCGGAGGTGGTGACTCCTTGGATTTTATGCTAATTCTCTGAATTGGTGACTCCTAGAAAACCTGGGTAGCATACCTGTGAACTCTAAGAGGGGAGGGAACCACCTATGCTTTCTAATTTTAGGTAGAGACCACACGTGGAGCTCCTACCCAGAGTCCGGGCTGAGATGGATAAACTTCGAACTTCTGCGCTGGCAGGCAGGAGTTTTCGGTCCATTCCTTCACCAAGGCTGCAGCCACAGGACAGTCCTGGCAAACCAGACTGGGAGGAAGACCACAGCTCCCACTCCTGGCCCAAAGCGTCCTGCTCTCTTCTTGTGCTGGTGTGACGCTATCAAGCATCTTGCTTCTGATTCTGCTGAAAGTTCAGTATATACCGTCTGGAATCATCTTTTCCTCATTGTCAGACCAAAGGGATTTTCCCATACTTTTCAAACAATCACAGCTACGCGTTAAAGGATGTTTATTATAGCTTGCCCAACACTGCAAAGTATTTTGTCAATCAAATCCCTCCTCTATATTTGTAATACACCTTAGTCCCAGCTCTCCTAGGACTCTCACAGAGAAAACTCAACCAAAAAGGACCTCACAATCCAAAACTAAAACACAAGGGAAAAAACCCACCATGAACAAAACGGAGCAGATACTACAGAACAGCAGGGATGCAGACTTCTCTGGTGGTCCAGTGGTTAGGCATCTGCCTTCCAATGCAGGGGACACAGGTTCAATCCCTGGTCTGGGAGGATCCCACATGTCTTAGGTCAAGGAAGCCCATGCACCACAGCTACTGAGCCTGTGCCCTAGAGCCTGGAAGCCACGACTACTGAGCTCACATGCCCTACAGCCTGTGCTCTGCAACAAGAAAAGCCACCACCATGAGAAGCCCAGCCACCACAAGTAGAGAAAGCCCCCACGCAGCACAGCCATAAATAAGTAACCGCAGGGATTCAATCTGCTTCGACTTGAAATAACAGACCTATGAGACAGGAAAAGAAATGCTGCAAATGACAGAAGTCCACTTGGCCACCCAACCTCAGGTTCTTTTCACAAATAACAGGAGACCCCCAACAGTGAGCCAAGGAGGTGGATGGGCTCCTCCTCTGCCTGCTTCCCAGCAGCTGGTGTGTTACAAGGAAATCAAGTCTTACTACCAATTCGACCAAACCAACAGACGTCTGTTCAAGAGAATCACACACAACAAAAGAACTGCAAGTGGAGAAGAAGCTCTAGAATGACCTTATTCACTGCTTGTGGGAACAAGAATGGTACGGTTTAGAGGGGGGGAAATTGGAATTTGCTAACCAAGTTAGAATTAGAATATCTAATCCAGCATTTCCTGTCCCAGATAGTATTCAAGAGGCCTTCCTGATCACAGCCGGCAAGACTCACATAAATGAAAAATCACAAAAGAATGGTTCATAACAACAAAACTGGAAATAACCCAAATGCTACTCAAAGATGAGATGACAGAAAAACAGTCACATCGAGGAATGTTATAGGACAGTGAAAATGAACAGACCAAAGTCAAGGCAACATAAACTATCCTAATAACAAGGAATGAGAAAAGCAAGCCCCAGAGCAAAGAGCATTCCCAGAATTAGATAAGAAGCAATCACAGAGCTCAGGATAACATACTGCTGCTGCTAAAATCACTTCAGTCTCGTCCGACTCTGCGCACCCACAGACGGCAGCCCATCAGACCCCTCTGTCCCTGGGATTCTTTAGGCAAGAATACTGGAGCGGGTTGCCATTTCTTTCTCCAAAGCATGCAGGCATGCTGAGTCGCTTCAGTTGTGTCTGACTCTGTGCAACCCCATGGACAGCAGCCCCCCAGGCTCCTCTGTCCACTGGGGGGAAAGGAGTGGCAGAGGAATGGAGCAGGAAGAAACTCAGGCAGACGGAAATTGTAGGTAATGTTTCAGACACTGACGCATTCACAGGTATCCATTACATTAAAAATATGAATAAGCAACAAAGTCACAGAAAGCCCAATGATCATCACGTGTCATGATAAAGATTGTAGTCAATCTGCTTCTCTGCAGCCAAGTCCCATCACCAGCAAAGAAAAGGGGGGGCCTTATGAACAGACAATTAAGAGAAACGGCAGCCTGCAAGGTCAACAGATGTGTCACAGGGGATAATCAGCCTCACCGCCATCACGGAAAGGCAGTGTGAAAGCTAGAAACAGTACAGTATCACTTTACACCCCACAGATGAGCAAAAGTTCCAAAGTCTGTTATGTCAAACACTGGAGAAGATGTGGTTCAACAGGATCACAGATGCACTGAAGGAAATGGTAAACTGGCTCCTGTGGACAGCAAAGTGATGTTCTCTGGCGAAGCTGGAGTCAAGCTTCACTCAGCAACTCCACACTCGCCCATGTCCCCAGGAATATACACACGCAAACAGCAGTGCACGTCAACAAGAATGTCCACAGCAACGATGTCTAAAATACGGAAAATCCGAAAACGTTCCAGACATATCTGACAACAGGAGAACAGACTACTATAATACAGACTAATCATACAAAGGAGTACTGAAAAGAACTGGAGCTATGTTTCATACAAATAAAACTCAAAAATAATGTTATGGTTATTTTTCTCTCAAAGCACAGAAAAACTTCTACAAGTTTGCTATCTTTTTCATCAAGTTTTTAAAATGGCATTTTATATTGCTCCTAAACTCATATATGCATAATAAAAGCATAAATCCAGACACAGCAATGATATACCCCAAATGGAGCAGAGTGGTTACTTCTAAAAGAGGACAGAGACACACAGGACAGGCAGGGGCACACAGGGGTCTCGAGTTCCAAGTGATATTCATTTCTCATATTAAAAAATATTTTGACATGTTTCCTTCAAATATTAAGATCTGGCAAAGCCAAGTGTGAGTACTTAGGTATTTGTTATATTATCAATATATTATAATGGGCTTCCCTGGTGGCTCAGACAGTCAACAATCTGCCTGCAATACAGGAGACCCGGGTTCGATTCCCGGGTAGGGATGATTCCCCTGGAGAAGGAGATGGCTACCATTCCAGTATTCTCACCTGGAGAATTCCATAAACAGAGGAGCCTGGTGGGCTACAGTCCATGGGGTCACAAAGAGTCAGACACAACTGAGCGACTAACATTTTCACTTTCATATATTATTAATATGTATGTTCTCAATTTTACACAGAAAAGAAAAAACAGGACAAGATTACAATTTAATAAAATTTACTTGAAAGAAGATTGGATGAAAATAACTCTTTTGTAAACACCTTTAATACCAGCTACCAAATGTGGGCTCGCCTATCTACAGCTTTCTTATACCTTCAGCCTAGAAACCAGCCCAGGGCCTGAATCATAAAGTGCTCAAATAAATATTTGCTCAATAACTTGACCAGCAGGTAGAAAAAAGGTCAAATTATTAATCAAGTCATCTCTGAAGATTTTCAAATACAGTGTATCTAATTGCTGAATACTTATGAGTCTGAATAATAACTACTGGTACACTGCATCTCCTCTAGAACACATATCTTCTACCAGACAGCTTATTTTAAAAACAGTATCACTATGTGTTATGGACCCAATGTTTCTGTCTATTCTAAATCCATATGGTCAAGCCCTAACCTCCCAAGTGATGGTATTTGGAGAAAGGGCCTTCAGGAGGTCATTAGATTGACATGAGGTCATGAGGGTGGGGCCCTTGATGGGAAGAGGAAGACAACTAGAGCTTAAGTGCTCAGGAAGAGAGTTCTCACCATGAATAAATCTGCTGGCATCGCAATTTTGGTCTTCCCAGCCTCCAGAACTGAGAATAAATGTCTGTTGTTTAAGTCAATCAACCTATGGCATTTTCTTACAGCAACCCAAGCTAAGACAGTAGGATTAAAAACAAACAAAACCAAAAAAACCCTCTCTGCTCATGAAGAACATACCTTCTGAACTGCTAATAGAAAAGCATCAAATCCAAGAGCTCATAAATCCCTACCAAGGGGAGCTGATAAGATGGCCCACATTTTATGTGGGTCCCTCTCCCTGAACCAACAGGAATGCTCTGACTTTAAACGATTCCCATCACCGTTTTACAAAGGAAAACAGTAGTTTATTGGGGAAAGCCCTGATTAGGAAGTGAAAATATGTGAGGTCTGAGATCTGACACCACCTACCTGCATGACACTGGGCAACTCAGTTCATGTCTATGTACTGGACACACTCATCTAAAGCACCAGAGTGGTCCAAAGGACCAGTCTCTCCAGGTTCAGAGTTAGGATGTTATGCTGATTAGGAATTTCTGACTCTCTTGCTTAAAATGTGGCAACTGAGTGGCATTGAATCCACACACAGACATATACCTGAACAAAACACTGCTGAGATTTACCAAGCTGAATTAAGATTATTGTTAAACTGACTTCCACAAATAGAACACAGGTAATGTTTATCCCAGGAGCCTCTTCTTCCAGGGCTCAACCTCAGAGACAGCTGGGGGCTGCTAAGAGGGAAATCTGCTCTCACCAGCATAGCCATCCCTTTGCACTCAGATCAGCAGATCAGAGAAAATTTCAGGTAGCTGAGCAAACCTGCTGCTCCAAGAATCAAATCAATTTATGACATCGGCATCGTATTGATGATCACAACATTAGCTGAAATTCTAACCTATTTCAGTTTTATTCCATTTGAGGGATTTTCCAGATGTTGTTTCGTAGCTTATAAATACCAATGACGCATGGAATAAATATCAATGACACATGAATATTCTCTTGAGAGTAAGATTAAGTATCTCACGTTCCTGGAGTCACAGGAATCCACCAAAACACTTATAATCACAGTTCACCAATATCTCAGAATGACACTGTTTTGCTTTTTCTCATATTTACCTAGCAAAAAAACCTAACATAGATTACACTTACTGAGATAAGGCAGGCAGGCTGTTGGCCACTCACTGCTCAAGTCATGCGCACAGAACACTCCCAGGCACACAGGGAGAGAGAGGCTGGTGGAGGTAAAGAAGAGGGGAAAACCTGTCCTTCCCAGCCCAAGGCACAGGCCACTCCACCTTTGGTCACAGCCCCCATGTACCCCAAGGTTTGGACAAAATGAAGGCCTTACATGTTTTCTTCATACTTCCACTTACCCTCAGAAGTACTTACCCTTTTAAAGGAAAGAAAAACCAAGCTACTATGATGTCAACATGACATTTGGGGGAAGGTGTGTTTGCTTTGTGGGGAAAGGAGTCCTGCAGAGGAAGAGAGGAAGGTCAATTCCCTATCTGTGCATCTGTGTTCAGTCATGTCCAGCTCTTTGCAACCACACAGACAGGAGCCTGCCAGGCTCCTCGGTCCATAGGATTCTCCAGGCAAGAATATAGGAGCAGATTGCCATTTCTTTCTCCAGGGAATTTTCCCAACCCAGGGATCGAACCTGTGTCTCCTACACTGGCAGTGGAATCCTCATCCCTGAGCCACCTGGGAATCTCATTTATTTACTAATTAAGGTGTTAAGACCAACACCGAGGCCTGATCTCACCCTAGGCCCCTTATCCCTACTCCCATCCAAGGCACCCAGCTCACACGGCCCACGCCCTTCCCTACGTCACAGACCCTCTTCCACTGACACCCTGCTGTATTTCCCACAGGGCAGCAAGACTGCTCCTAAGGTCACTGCATTAGTGTTCCTGTTATCAGATCAGAGTGAAGGCCATTATTACTTGATATGCTTGGCACAAGGTGACAGGAAGTCAGTGGTCATGGGACCAGGTGGCTCAGGTGCAGTAACCAACGGACAAGAGGGCTGAGACGGGGCAGCAGGAAGGCAGGGGCTGGGACTGCCCCTCCGAAGCAGCACGCCTGAGAAGAGTCCAGAGGTGAGAAACCAAAATGCAGTTTTCCTCATCCTAATCCCTCCAATGCACTGCTGCAGCATTAACCTCCCCAATGCCTCCAGCCGCTCCGGCTCAGTCCTTCCACTCCACCACTGCCTTGCAAGCACAACCCGGAACTCCCTGGCTGGCATCCGAAGCTTTGCCCTCCCCCTGCCCCTCCCCTCCAGCCAAGAGTGATTCATTTTCACCTTCAGACTCCATCGTCTCCCTCACCTGACTGTTTCCTACTGACTCATGCTGTTTCCTACACTGAAACTACTCTTCCCGGGTCCAATCTGTTTGTTTAAACCCTGCCTTCATTCATTGAAATACTGAGCCCCCACAGTGCCGAGTGCCTCTCAAAGCCCCCTCAAACAAGAGGGAAAAAAAGTCAATGCTGCTTCTACCAGGAATTCATACCTAATCCCCCAGTTTCCCTCCTGTCTTATAAAGCCTGGCAGCACCTTATATGTGTATATGCCAATCTCCTAGCTTCCACCTGGAGTATGTGTTGGGGCGACAAGACTAGTGAACAAGAGAGATACTTTTCTGCAGAAGGACTGAGCAGTCCTTCTGAAGAGGGCAGGGAGTACTTCAAGAACAAAGAAGTGACTTTCAACACAGCACATGCTGCCAAGGGGTGAAGATAAGAAGTAAAAAGTATCCGTTTTACACCAAGTCCAAGGAGATCAGAGGCATGACCTTGGGGAGGACAACCGTCACTAGAGTGGGGAGAGTAAAGAACACACAATGAGTTGAGCAAAGAGAGTAGGCAGAGCAGGAAATGGGGACTGAATGTAGATTCATTATCATCCCAGCTTTCCGCCATCCACACCCTCAATTAGCTTCAAGAGGTCTTCTGTGAAAAGAGATAGTAGTTATCGGGACTTCCCTGGTGATCCAGTGGTTAACAATCCACCTTCCAAAGCAGGGTATGCAGGTTCAATCCCTGGTAGGGGAGCTGAGATCCCACATGCAATGATGGATGTGGGAGCCCACTTGCCCCAGCTACTGAGCCGGGGCACACAATGAAGACCCAGCGCAGTCACAATGAAAGGGGCAGTAACTATTGCTATAAACGAATTCAAACACAAAACCTAACTTGTGCCACCCAGTACATCAGACCTGCAGCAGAGTTTCCACTTTATCCTCAGCTGTCTTTTGAAATGTTACAATGTTGTTCCTATCATCCCACAAACCAAAACGTTTTCACGGAATGTTTTCTCCTTTCTGTTCCTGCAGGTGGGACAGCATCTAGGTTAAGGAAAATGCACTGATGGGAAAGGGGGGGGGGGAATCTTTCCTATATATTTTGAGATGCCCTTTTCCCTGTCACAGGTAGGGACAGAGTTTCACTTTCTGGATCCCTCAGTGGGGTGCTACATTTTCCACGCCCACAGCGCAATTATCCGGGGGTCACACAACTTTAACGTTGATATTGCCAGATTCATAGAACAAATACATTGAAACACCCTACTCGGTCTGCTTTTCCTAAGAACATCAATGCAAATCAGCTGTTTAAGAAAGGCTTCGAGGCTCTCCAGTCGCCCTCAGGCTGTGCTGTGCTGTAGCTTCAGTCGGGTCTTCGCAACCCCATGGACTGCACCCCCACCAGGCTCCCCTGTTCACAGGTTTCTCCAGGCAAGATACTGGAGCCGGTTGCCATTGCCGTCTCCAGGGGACCTTCCCCGCCCAGAGATCAAACCACTGTCTCTTATGCCTCCTGCACTGGCAGGCGGGCTCTTTACGCCTAGCGCCACTTGAGAAGCCTTAGTTTCACTAACATCCGACTCTCTGGTAGTTTAAACTGCCACAGCTCCTTTGCCTAGGGTCTCCCTCTGCCTTATCTTTCATCAAAAACAAAATCAACCTCGCAGACGGAAAATTTGGAAACCAACAATTTTTAAATCACCCAGCCCCCATACAATTCTTATCAATAAACATCAACAGACCAACCTCAATTTTCTGGAGATCAGAAATAAGTTTATCCTATAAAGGGAATTCAAAGGTTCGGTTTCTCACTACTAACTTGGGACCTTGAAAACAAAAAAAAAATGTATTCCGTGATTATGAAAATAGGGAGTGGTTTGCATACCTAAAGGATTAAGTAAATGAGTGTCAGCTAACAGTCATCTATGAGCCAAGCCTTTATAGATATTTTTAAGCCTAGTGTAACAAAATTTCAGAGTCCAATCTTCCTTATATGAAGTGACTGCTAAAAGCCCACAGAAACTGGCCAAAGTCACAGTTAGCAATGATAGTGCATGCAGGCTCAGCCACTCAGTCGTGTCTGACTCTCTTCGACACTATGGACTGTACTCTGCCAGGATCCTCTGTCTATGCAGTTTCCCAGGCAAGAATACGGGAGTGGGTTGCCATTTCCTTCTCCAGGTATTCTTCCCAACCCAGGGATCAAACACGAATCTCCTGCAGTAGCAGGCAGATTCTTTGCAGCTAAGCCACCTGAAAAGCCCATCAATGATAGTTTTGTTTAGTTGTTACATTGTGTCTGACTCTTTGTGACCCCACAGTCCGCATCGCTCCAGGCTTCCCTATCCTTCACTATCTGCCAGAGTTTGCCCAAACTCATGTCCATCTCATCCTCTGTCACCCCCTTCTCTTGTCTTTGACCTTTCCCAGTATCAGGGTCTCTTCCAATGAGTCGGTTCCTTGCATCAGGTGGCCAAAGTATTACAGCTTCAGCATCAGTCCTTTCGAGGAATATTCAGGACTGATTTCCTTTAGGATGGACTGGTTGGATCTCCTTGCAGTCCAAGGGACTCTCAAGAGTCTTCTCCAACACAAGTCAAAAGCATCAATTCTTCGGCACTTGGCTTTCTTTCTAGTCCAACTCTTACATCCACGCATGACTACTGGAAAAACCATAGCCTTGACTAGACGGACCTTTGTTAGCAAAGTAATGTCTCTGCTTTTGAATATGCTGTTTAGGTTGGTCATAGCTTTTCTTTCAAGGAGCAAGTGTCTTTTACTTTCATGGCTGCGGTCACCATCTGCAGTGATTTTGGAGCCCCCCAAAATAAAATCTCTCCCTGTTTCCATTGTTTCCCCATCTATTTGCCATGAAGTGATGGGACCGGATACCATGATTTTGGTTTTTTTTGAATGTTGAGTTTTAAGCCAGCTTTTCCACTCTCCTCTTTCACTTTCATCAAGAGGTTCTTTAGTTCCTCTTTACTTTCTGTGATAACAGTGGTGTCATTTGAATAAAATTCAAAGTTATTTGACCCCTTTAATTTAGGCAGTATTATCCGAGTGTCATACACACAGTAACATTTTATTTTCCGGACCATTAGCACATAATCACCCACACACTTCATCATTCTGGAATGGACTACATTTTCTCATATTTAAAACTGAAGGACATCTTTCCTGGGTCTTTTGACTCTTTACAGACTAGTTGAGCTGGGAACAACTCAGGAAGGCTTTCAAACTAACCAGGATGTCTTCACATTTGAACTCTGCAGACGCTTTTTCTTTCCTGTTTGCAAACTGATCTGACTCCTCTGAGCAAGCTGTAACATAGTCGGTAATGTGCACCCCAGACACAGGCTGGCAGGCTGCACAAAGATAGAAGCAGTAACTGAACCAGCTACCATGCAGCCTCCACAAAGCGCCTGCACTTCATCCAACCCCATGACCGGCATGCATGGTTCTCTCAGCCCCAACTTTCCAGCTTTAGTTCTCGCTGAGGTCAGGCAGATTCGGTTGGTGTTGGTGTGTGTTTTTTTTTTTTTTTTTTGCTGACCACCATTGTTCTATAACTAGTAGCTGACTTGTCAGCTGTGTGGCTGATTCACAATGGAAGAACCTATTGCTGAAAATGTGCTACTTTCATGCTGGTATGATCCACGTGCCACACAGGAAATGTCACTGGCATCCCCATGATGTTCTGAAATTGTCGTCACGTGTGTGCGTGCATACTCAGTCTATCCAGCTCTTTGTGACCCTTTGGACTGTAGCCTGCCAGGCTCCTCTGTCCATGGGATTTCGCAGGCAAGAATACTGCAGTCAGTTGCCATTTCCTCCTCCAACGGGGTCTTTCTGACCCAGGGATCACACCTCCATACCTTGTCTTCTGCATTGCAGGCAGATTGTTTACCCACTGAGCAGATACAGACAATCATGTTCCTCCTGAAAACTACACAGAGCTCAACACAGCCATTACTTGATCTTTCAACCATGGTGCGCCAACTGTCAATCAAGCAAGGAGGGATTTTTCATCGGAAAACATGTTTTTGCCCACACCCCAAACACACATCACAGTTAAATTCAGTATAATCCAGTCTAAGACTTCTGTTCCATAGCAAGTTGCATTCCATGAAAAGAGGTTGCGTTAGCAATCAAAGTGGGAGTGGGAGGTATTTTGTTTCACAATGTGAAAAAAATGTTAACTTTTGTCCACACAAATGTCTTCCCCCTAAACAACATTTCTGAAGCATAGCTGATTTACAACGCTGTTAGCTTCAGTGTATGTAAAAGAGTTTCACTTTATATATATATATGTGTGTGTGTGTGTATCTCCACAGATATATATTCTTTTTCAGATTCTTTTCCATTATAGGTTATTCTAAGATATTGAACATAGTTCCCTGTGCCATATAATAGACCCTTGTTCTTTATTTATTTTATATGTAGTAACGTGTATCTGTTAATCCCAAACTNTATATGTGTGTGTGTGTGTATCTCCACAGATATATATTCTTTTTCAGATTCTTTTCCATTATAGGTTATTCTAAGATATTGAACATAGTTCCCTGTGCCATATAATAGACCCTTGTTCTTTATTTATTTTATATGTAGTAACGTGTATCTGTTAATCCCAAACTCCTAATTTATCCAGCCCCCTCCCCACAAATGTGTTTTCCCCTTTCCCTTCAGCCATACCACTAGGTTTGCAGGGTCTTCTTTCCCCAGTGGTAACTACAAACTGGCACTTGCCATCTACTGCTCCAGGGCTTCCCCGGTAGCTCAGCGGTCAAGAATCCTCCTGCCAGCGCAGGGGGTGCAGAAGATGCGGTTTTGATCGCTGTGTCGGAAGATCCCCTGCAGAAGGAAATGCCAACCCACTCCAGTACGCCTGCCTGGGAAATCCCATGGACAGAGGGGCCTGGCGGGCTGCAGTCCACAGGGACACGACTGAGTGTCTGAAAACACACACATCAAGCCCTGTCAGGATTCAATCATGTGCTGCTTCCACTGCTGACTGAGTGGGGGGGAGGGCAGAGAGTGGCAGGCACTGCGTCTTCGTTGTGGTGTAGTTGCAGCGTGGGAGCTTAGCTGCCCAACCAGGGCTCAAACCCACATGGGAAGATCCCCTGGAGGAGGAAATGGCAACCCATTCCAGTATTCTTGCCTAGAGAATCCCCATGGACAGAGGAGCCTGGAGAGTTAGAGTGCATGGGGTCACAAAGAGTCAGACAGGACTGAGCGACTAACACACAGACACACAAAATCCCATCATTAGGGCCCTGCCTTCACAGCCTCCTCTAAACCTAAGTGTCTCCCAAAGGTCTACCAAAATACATTAGGGGTTAAGGTATCAATATAGGAATTAGGGAGTGGGGTGAGACACAATTCAACCCCTGGTGTCAACATATTCTTTAATTGATCTAGATAATACTATATAAACACTAAACAAACATTTTCTTATTTATTTTCCAACATATCTTACATTCCATATTATATTTTGTAGTCTGTAAAACAGTTGATTTAAAAGTTATTTCTCATAATACTTTACCATCCGATAATGTGGCATAATTTATGAGCTAACATCCCTTTAAAAATTGTTATGCTCATTTGGAATTAGGATATACAACACTGATATAATTAATGTAGAACAGATCAGGTCTCAGACATTCTGAATAAATGGTTTTCTACTGTATTTAATTACTCTCAGTTCTCTGACACATGGAGAGGTGCAAATATCATTCCATTTATATATCATTCCCATTTAAAAACATGGTAAATTATTATGATTAACAGTTGCTGGTGCAATACATAAATATATTTAAATATAAGATGAGGAAAATGAGGCACAGAAAATGTATGTTATTTGCCCAAGATCAAACGGTCAACCAAGGCTGGCATTTCTGATGAAGACAGCTTGAATCTATATCATAATCAGTTTCCACCTTTATACCAAATGATCAGCATCCTATGTCTTTCCGAAAACACAGTATAGGTTGAATTAAGGAAGAGCAAAACATATGTACTCTTTACTGACAAACCTCACTCCAGAGTTTAGGGACATGGATCTGTCATTCAACCCTTTCACCCTTTCCCTAACATAGGCCTGAAAATCACCACAGGAAACAATGGGTGGTCATCACAGAAGGTAACACAGCTGACATGGAGGGAGGGGAAGCACGTACATACGAACAGAACTGCCTTAACCAGCAGGGAAGAGCAAAGAGAGACATGGTTAAAAAGAGAGTGAGAGAACAGACTAGTCTACTAGTCACAGAAAAGTGATAGGGAAGGGAAATGTCCTGAGAGAAAGGGGTCAGTTTGTTGGTGGGTTAGTGAATGACATGTGGGAATGGCAAGATGGCAGAAGCAAATAATGAAATAAAAGATGGGACAAAAAATTATACACATGCTAATGCTGATTTAATATTTTTCCTACCCTAAACCAGTTATTTAATTCTCTAAAGAAGCATTTATAGACTTCTTTAATACTTATTAGGACTTCCCTGGTGGCTCAGAGGTTAAAGCGTCTGCCTACAATGTGGGAGACCAGGGTTCAATCCCTGGGTCAGGAAGATCTCCTGGAGAAGGAAATGGCAACCCACTCCAGTATTCTTGCCTAGAAAATCCCATGGAGGGAGAAGCCTGGTAGGCTGCAGTCCATGGGGTCGCAAAGAGTTGGACACGACTGAGTGACTTCATTTTCACTTTCATATGCTTATTAAGGGTCGTGCATGCGTGCTCAGTCACTTCAGCCGTGTGCAACTCTTTAGGATCCCATGGAGCCCACCAGGCTCCTATGTCCGTGAGATTTTCCAGTCAGGAATACTGGAATGGGTTGCCCTGCCCTTCTTCAGGGGATCTTCCCAATCCAGAGATTGAACCTTCATCTCCTGCATCTCAAGCAGATTATTTACCTGCTGAGCCATTCGGCAAGCCCCTATTAAAGGTTAGGCATGTTTTATACAAAAGCAGAGACATTACTTTGCCAACAAAGGTCCGTCTAGTCAAGGCTATGGTTTTTCCAGTGGTCATGTATGGATGTGAGAGTTGGACTGTGAAGAAGGCTGAGCACCGAAGAATTGATGCTTTTGTACTGTGGTGTTGGAGAAGACTCTTGAGAGTCCCTTGGACTGCAAGGAGATCCAACCAGTCCATTCTGAAGGAGATCA
>SJYX01009559.1:0-37294 GCA_006410675.1 Oreotragus oreotragus | reverse complement strand
GATGCTGAAGCTGAAACTCCAGTACTTTGGCCACCTCATGCGAAGAGTTGACTCATTGGAAAAGACTCTGATGCTGGGAGGGATTGGGGGCAGGAGGAGAAGGGGATGACCGAGGATGAGATGGCTGGATGGCATCACGGACTCGATGGACGTGAGTCTGAGTGAACTCCGGGAGTTGGTGATGGACAGGCAGGCCTGGCGTGTTGAGATTCATGAGGTCACAAAGAATCGGACACGACTGAGTGACTGAACTGAACTGAACTGAACTGATACATAAGATACAAAGGTGAAGGTGACTGTCACAGCTCAAAAGCAAAAAGTGTGATAGGTTGGGGACTGGAGCATGGGGGACAGATGATTATACAATTATAAGACCCTAGTTTCTCAAGTGCCAAGCCCATTCATTTTAGAAATATTTTCTTATTGTAAATTATTTTTCATGAATCTATTATAAAATTTTATAGTAAACTCATGGTATCTTGTTTTAACACCTTATAAATATTATTAATCCCAGATACTAGAAAAAGTTCAAGAAAACCAAATTGCATGTTAAACGTTCATATTGCATAAGAAAGCTTATTTCTATTACTATCATGCAATCAGACACGCACATACACACCCATCTTCAAAAGTTTAGAGTCCACTTGAGAAAATGGTGAGACACGAGGTTCTTTGTTTCTTTAGGAGCCTGTCTGCTAGTCTTAATAGAGCTGCCACTACTAAAGGCCATATCATTAATCTATATATAATTATTCCACACATATTCTAAGTTTCATGTGAGAACATGTCTCTTTCTTTCCAGAGCCATTTATATGTGTGCTGTACAAGATGATCATGTTATGGCAGTCACTGAATTAGGTAATAGGCATAGAGATATCTCTTGGGTTTGAAATTAATTTGGAATAGGCATGGATGTGGATGTGGTCTTCTCTTTCTGGAGAGCATTTGCAAGAAGCAAGAACATAACTGTCTATCCTGGAACAGATTGGGGCTTTGTTGAAGCCTATTGTAATCAGGTCACCTTGGATCAGTTAGCCTCTATTTCCTGGAGAATTAGTAAGAAAAATAAAAGACTTGCTGAAACATCTCAATTATTTAACATATAACTGTTATTTGCAGGGTTTGGTTAAGTTTTGACCCAACACTTATCAAGGAAATTATATTTTAAGTCCTTACTCATGTTACTTTATCAAAGGCCACCAGATTTTATTTTATCAGTGATTCACTGTTTGCTCTTCTGTCTTCTATTAAGAAAGACTCTGAGATCTTCAAAAGACCATCTTTTCCAATGATTAATAAATTGGAGACTCTGGAGAGGAGAGCATTGCCAAGTACAAATGGGAACTGATTACAATCAGATGAGTATGGGAGTAGGCAGCAACTGATTGTTGGCCTTTGACAGCTCAGTTGATAAAGAATCTGCCTGCAATGTGGGAGACCTGGGTTTGATTTCTGGGTTGGGAAGATCTGCTGGAGAAGGGATAGGCTACCCACTCCAGTATTCTTGGGCTTCCCTGGTGGCTCAGCTGGTAAAGAATCCACTAGCAATGCAGGAGACCTGGGTTTGATCCCTGGGTTGGGAAGATCCCCTGGAAAAAGGAAAGGCTACCCACTCCAGTATTTTGGCCTGGAGAATACCATGAACTACAGTCCCCGGGGTCACAAAGATTTGGACATGACTGAGAGATTTTCACTTTCACTTTTTCAAACCCAGGACTAGATATTTCCACCTGAGAGCCAATTAGGTGTCTCTGTGCTGCTAAAGGATAGAAAGTGGGGGAAGGGATCTAAGAAAAAGTAAGGCGACAAGAAAGCTTATAATAAGGTATTTAGGTGGTAGTATCTGTATTCAGTGGTTAGGGATTTTGCAAACACTTGGTGACAACTGTTTACAAGTAACTGCCTCTGGTATCATTGTGTCTGTGTCTGTGCTTGTTTATCTTGTCCCTCAACTAAATGGTGTATTTTAAAGACAGAGAATTTCTTATTTTATCAATCCACACACCACCTAGTGCAAGGTCTCACTAGATAAGCTTGTCAGCAGAGTGACAAATGTGTCCCTTTCTGCAAAATAAACAGAAGAGGCCAGTTGAAGACATTTTTTGAAGTATGCTTTGTGCAAACTGTTTTTTAAATTGTAAAACTATATATAGATAATCATTTTATACTATGTAAAATTTGGGGGGCTTTCCAGGTGGCACAGTGATGAACAATATGCCTGACAAGGTAGGAGACTCAAGAGATGTGGGTTCAGTCCCTGGGTGGGGAAGAGTCCCTGCAGAAGGGAATGTCAACTCCTCACTCCAATATTCTTGCCTAGAAAATTCCACGGACAGAGGAGCCTGGTGGGCTACAGTCCATGGGGTTGCAAAGAGTCAGACATGACTGAGCACACATAAGCTATTATTACAATTTAATTTGTATATAGAGAATGATTACATTACAATTCAATTCAAAATTTAAAAAAAAATTTGGAGGGGATAAACAAATACAACATTGTAAAGCAATTATCCTCCAATTAAAAATAAATTAAAAAAATATATTTGGGAAGTTAAAAGGGCATCATTTTGCTGCAGTCGACCTTTCTGTACTTTCCGTTCTCCAACCAAATTGCAATGTTTGTCATTTAACAGTTAGTGCTTTCCATTTCTGAACCGTTAGTTTCATATTTGACTTTCCATGTTGTGTCCTTTCCTCCAATATTCTGTTTACATCCTACTCCTCCAAGGCCCATCACCAATGTTATTCCTTTCATTAAGCATGCCTTGAAATCTAAATAAAGAAGCACTGTTTCTCTCTTCTGACCTCCAGCGTTGTATTCCTCTTACGCTCTCAGCACCTCCTAAGACATGTGAAGCTAGGTGGTGGCGGCGGGAAGAGAAGCAGATGGCCACAGAAAAAAGCAGACCTGAGGCCAATCACTGCGTCGTACAACTAGCAGAAGCCTAGGTGAAGATTCACAAATTCGTCCTGCTGAGGTTTCAATTCATTTTCAATCATTGGATATGCACACTGACAATAAACGTTTATCACTTGAGCTGCTCTGAGCAAGTCTATGTTTCAAGCAATCAAAACAGCCTCATATTGTGCCTTGTGTTTACAAACTGCTTTTACCTGCCCTCATAGGCCATAAATTCTTTGAAAGACAGTGACCACACCTTCTTTTTTCTCATTAGCAGCACCTATAGTGTGGCACACAGTCAGTGCTCAGTGAATGCTGGTTGGAGGGATGTAGAAAACCGCACAACTGCTCATCAAATAATACTGAATTTCGAATCACTGTTAGCAAGGCAAGAACTGAACACAGGTAGCTCATAATAATATTTTACTAAACACTGCTTTTTCAAATGAATGGCTTGCCTGTCTCTCTCTTCAATGTTATAGATTTCTTACTATTAGAGTTCTGTGAATGTGTTTATGACATATCTTTGCCAAAGGCTAACTTTGGCAGTAGCACCATGTATCATAAAAGATGTGTCATATAAGCAAATTATATAGTATGAAGCCATGCATTCCTCTCATTATTTTAACATAAATGAATGGCTTGCCTGTCTCTCTCTTCAATGTTATAGATTTCTTACTATTAGAGTTCTGTGAATGTGTTTATGACATATCTTTGCCAAAGGCTAACTTTGGCAGTAGCACCATGTATCATAAAAGATGTGTCATATAAGCAAATTATATAGTATGAAGCCATGCATTCCTCTCATTATTTTAACAAGTATCCTTGTTTAAAGGGTGGTGATCTGTATCAGGTTCTCTTCTGAAATGCCAGAAAATGTAAACTGTATTGAACTAATATCACTGTTGTTTCTTATTCAGAATGGGAAATACTTTGTCAATCTTATTTTCATATATATCTTGTTTGAGTAGATAACCTCAAGGAAATTATTTTTCAAGAATGAATTTGAAGTATTAAAAGGTTCACCAAAGTCACATGAAATATATAACAATGAAGTATAGTTTCATTTCATAGATATCACCTCCTTATACCTACCTAGTGTTTTATGGTTGGCAAAGCACTTTGAAATATATTATCTTATTTGTTCCTTAAAACAGGAGTCTGTGAGATAGACATGGAAGGTATCATCCCCACCTGGTACATTAAAACGGAGAGGCTAACTGACTTTGCCAAGGTCACAGAGGTAGGAAATAGTGAAGAAAACTAGGAAAATTACTAAAGTCAATTTTTAACTTTTAATCTTTTGACTTCAGATCCAGTTTTCTTGCAACTAGTTTGTATATGACAGTGTTTTTCAAACTTCAGTTGTGAGATTGACTTTGACCAGCATATAAAGAATGAAATAGAACAGAATATATCATAGAGCATTAGCTTCATGATTTCATTTTTTTACTGAAAGTAAGAATTTGTTTAGTAAAGGAAGGAAGATTTTCCTGAAACTTTTGTCTATTATAATACAAAAGATATTATGAGAAATTTTGAGAAAATTAAATTGAAAGTCACTGATCTACATACTGCATTGCCCATTAAATCATCAAGTGGCTCAAAAGTAATTTATGATGCCAAAAGTCTCCATGTTATTGGTTTTAACATTAAAATAATTGTGGATAATAAAAATGTATTTTCTGGCAGTTCTTCAGTTAGGTATTAATTATATGGGGCAATTTCACTGACCTCTTTTAGGAGTTCTACTTGAATATTATATTTAAAATTTGAGGGTTTTATATAGACATGATTCTGGTTTTACTGAAGCTTTTATGGGAAAAATGTTAATCATACTTTATTAAGAAATCATCTTAGCAAATCTTTACCTGACTAAATATATTCCAGGTAATGCAGGATACATTGAGTATAGATAATACCAGGGAATTCAGATATTTGATTCTTATCAAAATAAAAATATCTGGTATCTCTGGAATTACATATGCCTGAGTGCATGCTCAGTTGCTCAGTCATGTTCCACTCTTTGTGGCCCCATGGACTCTAGCCTGCTAGACTCCCCTGCCCATGGGGATTCTCCAGGCAAGGATACTGGAGTGGGTAACCATGCCCTCCTCCAGGGGATCATCCCAACCCAGGGATTGAACCTGCATCTCCTGCATTACAGGTGGATTCTTTCACTGCTGAGCCAATTGAACATGAACGTGAACATTGCTCAGTCGTGTGGGACTCTTTGCAACTCCATGGACTATACTGTTCA
This sequence comes from Oreotragus oreotragus, assembly GCA_006410675.1. Classification (NCBI taxonomy): domain Eukaryota; kingdom Metazoa; phylum Chordata; class Mammalia; order Artiodactyla; family Bovidae; genus Oreotragus; species Oreotragus oreotragus. The sequence continues at coordinate 32,132 of SJYX01009559.1, read as the reverse complement.
TGGAATTCTCCAGGCCAGAATATTGGAGTGACTGGGGAAGCCTCCTTAATTATAACAATGAATAATCAAAATGAATGATTCCACAATTGTTTACTGAGTTACGATTACTACAGTAATCATTGCCTATAAGCCATAGTGCAAAATCCTTAGTAGAGCATGTAAGTGCTGGGAGCTTTATCTCCTACTCCACCACTTCACATAGACCACGCTCTCCCATGTCTTTACAATTTTGTTCATGCTTCCTTTGCTTTGAAGTCATTGTCCTTCACCTTTCTTAATGAAGCTGGGTCTTAAAGGATGAATACAAGTATTTTAGGCAATGTTACTTCTTTCATGGTGCATTCATCCATTCCCTTTCCTGTTGTTCTCACATAATCTATTACAGTCATTTATCAGAGATCTCACATCATTATAATTATTACCTTCTGTGAGTTTCTTCAGCTAGGCAATGAGTTAATTGAAGGTGAAGTCCATGTCCTACAAGTTCTTGAATCCTTGGTGCCCATAACAATGCCTAGGACATAACAGACACTTGATTCTTTGCTAAATATGTGAGAGATATTATTTAGTTTTAATGGACATTGGCAAATACAAAACACAAAGCATTTGACATAAGATTGCAAGAATTTTAATCTATCATCTATTATCTATTCTTTTTTACACTGAAAACGTCATTGTTCAATTTAAATGTCTGAATGTTAAAAATATTAATTTNAGATATTATTTAGTTTTAATGGACATTGGCAAATACAAAACACAAAGCATTTGACATAAGATTGTAAGAATTTTAATCTATCATCTATTATCTATTCTTTTTTACACTGAAAACGTCATTGTTCAATTTAAATGTCTGAATGTTAAAAATATTAATTTAGGGGCAGAAAATTATATTTATATATATTATTCTGTGGTCCATACAGTGGCAAAAGAGCTGGCTGATTTGGTCTATTCAAGCCAACATTTAATCAAATTGCTGACATCATTTAATCTGATTATGTGTAAGATACAGGCCAAGGCATTTTCATCTTCCCACAGGCTGAAATGGTGGTTTAGAGATATAGCCTAGATATTAGAATTCTCCCTCCATCTTTTAGTCATCATTACATCAAGAAAAAAGTTAAAAGATAAGCAATTTTTTATGGATAGTTGGGTCATTTAGTATTTTGTTAGATGGTACCATTAGAGTTTCATTTATATTCCCATAGGATTTTCTCCTCACTGTTTCAGCTAATAGAGTTTTAAGTCCCAATGTGTCTATCACTCCTTTGAGGGATTTTTTTTTTTTAAATTGTTGCTCTGAAAACACAGCACTAACTTCCTCAAAGAATAAAACAGAGAAACCACAGCTGGAGAAGTGTGACTGCCAATTTACCCTTCATAGCACGTAAAATTACACTTCATGATTGTAGAGGAAGGCAATATTTAATTGACAGATATTCTAATACATAAATGTATTAGGGTGCCATCTGTTTGATGGCTCTACTGTGTACATATATGCTACAAAATACTTTCAAAAAATATATGGTAAGCTAAGAATCTCTAACTCACATATGAATTTGAGAGATGATGTTTTTTATTTTCCTGATTTGAATTCTTCATACATTTCTCCCTTGTATTACAGCTGATTGTTTACATATTTAACCTTCAACTCAATAGAAAGCTTAGGATGTATCCAAATTTTACTCAGCTCCAGATTCCCAGCATGGTCAACACTGTGTTGACACATAATAAGTGTTCAGCAAATGTTTATTGAAAAAATAAATGAATATATTATTAAAGCCCTGATGTTTTAAACATTTCCCCTAGGAGCCATTTGATATTTTCTCCTGTGTTATAATGCCACAAAGATAAAAGCCTCACAATTTCTTTTTTGGCTTATTGAAAAACATGGCAGTAATAACAGAGGGAGAAATTGAATGACTCATAACACACAAAACAATCTTTCATAGCAATCTAAGACTTTGGTCTCCATGTGTGAAACAACCGAATGAGAGGGGAAAAATTCAGTAAAATATTTGGATTGGTATCTTCAGCTAAAAATCAAACTGCTGTATAGGAGGAAACAGCTAGGAGATTAAACCAGTCACATATGCAGTGTTGACCCAGAGCCTGGAAAGTCTAAATGTTGGCTACTGCTTTCAGGGTACTTGTGGAAACTAAACTGGCTTCCCTGCCTTTTCATCAGAACTTCAGTGTAACTGAGGATTCATTATATTTTTATATTTTGATATGTAAATATGTTAGCAGGTCATATTGTATATTTTTTCAGAGCTTTGTTTTCTAGGTTAGTGACACGCTTTTTAAATAATAGAAATCATACCTAATATTAAATAAAAGAATTACTATAACAAATATAAGGAAGTATTCAGCAAAATATACTTTATCATGTGATTCTAACCAACAAAATATTTTTAATGAGTGCACATCTATTAAAAGAATCCTCAAGATGCTGTAATTATTATTCATTTTCTAGAATTGTTTCACCATGAAGCTTTATGCTTCTATGGGGACTTTAATGTTTATGTTTTGTGACGGCTGCATTGACTGTTAAAAAGCAATTTGGCTGACATTTTAGGTCTTTTGTTGCCAGTTTTAATTGGATTGTTCATCAAGCATCAACTCCCCCGTTAACTGCAAAAATTTCAGGCCATCGTCAGTTTACAGTAATGACTGTTTAATGATTTTATCCCGTCAGTATGCGAGCTTCGTATGGATATATGCATGATTAGTTTCATATCAAGACCTGTAATTAAATAATTGAAGCTTAAACAGAATGGATATCAAACATGAACACATATTTAATAAAGACTCAGAAGCTTATCAAAATACTGATTAGCAATTAAAGTCAATGTTTTGAGTTCATCTGTGTTAGCACCCTTACGTATCTTAAAATATTTGTATAAAGTTCTTACCCAAAGTTAAAAGAAATTCTCTTTAGTAGAGCAGTAAATTTGGGTTTTCAAAAGGTAATTTATATACAGGCATCTATCTGCCAGAGAAAGAAAACTCATCTTAACTGTTCCTTTTTATGGAGAAAAATTAGCCAAAACAGAATGCCCTAGAGCAGCAATAAATATTGCTATCAATCACACACACTTCAATCCTTAAGAAGTTGACTTTTATATACTCATATTATGCTGTCACCTATTTGCATTTCATAGAGTGTTGGAGCTGAAATGAATCTTGGAAACCACCTCTTCTAAGTTCCTAATTTTATAATATTTAAGTCCAGATGAGTGAAGTGAGTTGCTTAAGGTCATATAGCTAATTAGTGGGAGAGTCAGGAAAAAAAAAATCTAGGTCCAACATGTAAACTTGTGTATTCCTGGAGAATCAACAGGTACAAAGAATTTCATGTATTGCTACTGGTAAATTCCTTTTTTCATTATTCCATTAAAGCAACATATTTCAAAACTAAAAACAAAGCAACAAACCAAACCTGTATACAAAGATACACAATGAGAAGTTTCATTTTCTCTTGTTTCCCAATCAACCCCATTCTTCCTCCAACCCCTGCAAGTAACCATTTTTACTAGTTTATCATTCATCTCCCTAGTGTTTTTTCATGCCACTGCACAATGTACGAATATACATTACTATTTTCTCCCTTACTGTAAGTAAATATAGTACGCCCTACACACATATTTACATCTTGCTTTATTCATTGAAATATCTATCTTGAGATCATTCCATATCAGAACACAGAAATCTTCCTTGTTGTTTTTCTCTTGTTTTAAGTTCCATAGTATTCCCTTATATAGTTTATTCAGTGTGTTGGCAAATTACTAATAACTAATTGAAAATGTTTTAGATGATAAAAGTTATTTCACTGTACCTATAAGAAATACTTATCTGCATAATGGAAAATGTATTTATAGAGAAAAATATATATCAAGATAAAAGCTAAACTCAGGGCAGAGTGCACAGCACTGAAGAAAAACTAGAAAAGCCATTACTTCCCCTTTGATTTAAAGTTCTAGTCTTGAAGCTCACTGCATAATTGAGAGGTTTTCCTAAGTTTTACTGATATGGATAAGTGAAAACATGTGTTACAATGAAAATGTTTACAATGTAGCACATAGAAATTTTTACTTTTATGTCATGTCCAGTAAGCATAGCATTTCAAAATCCTTCTGTCATTAGTCCAATAGATCATATTACTTGTCTTCTGCACATGGCAACCCACAGATACCTTGCATTTTAAAATAGTTTCATTTCACATTGGAATGGAAGGTCTGCCTACACTGCTATAGTATAGTGAAAGACATTAGGGAGACAGACCAGTTAAGGTAGAAGCAGAATTCTTATTAAATGACAGGGCTCAGATTCCCATTTCATGAAACATGTACTCCTGCCACATGCCAAATTCCCATTAACTTCAAGAAGGAATTATGCACAGAAGAAATATATAGGCTGAAGAGTGCAGGACAAATTAGTCCAGAGCAATCCTTAAATGTCATTTTAAAATGCAGTGAATGCTTTAAATTATGTGTAGTCATGTTGTTTGGCTTGAACATTATCCACTCCCCGCCCCGGTCTCTGACCACATCTTCAAAATGAATGGGACAAAACATGGCTTGAAATAAAGAAGAACCTAAACAGCTCGATGTAGAATTGTAAGTAAAAACAGAATCCAAAGATGTGAGCCATGAAAATGTAACGACTCCTTAAGAAAACAGCTTTAAAAAGAGAAATTGTAGTTTCCCTGGATGGGGAACACGTGTATACCTGTGGCGGATTCATGTTGATGTATGGCAAAACCAATACAATATTGTAAAGTAATTAACCTCCAATTAAAATAAATATTTATTTAAAATATTTATATTTAAGAAAACAGGCAGAAATATTTTCCGCCTCTATTAATTCAGCCTAATTCAGAGAGTCAAGTTTCATTGCTAAATTGAAATCATATTTAAAATATAAGTATGTGGTGTTTACTTTCACATGTACTGCATGAATGTTGCTACTGTGCGTGCATGTGTGCTAAGTTGCTTCAGTCATATCTGACTCTCTGCAGCCCTATGGACTGCAGCCTGCCAGGCTCCTCTGTCCATGGAATTCTCCAGGCAAAAATACTGGAGTGGGTTCCTGTTTCCTTCTCCAGGGGATCTTCTCGATCCAGGGATTGAACCAGTCTCATGCATTGCAGACAGACTCTTTACTGACTGAGCCGCCAGGGAAGATTACTATGATGAACAGAATGTCAAAAAATGCTGTTTCTTTCGAAGAAGTCATATATTTTTTTTCCCCATGAATACTGGCTGAAAAGCATTCTAAACTGTATCTCTGTTTATGGACAAATTTATTAGGCTTAAAGTTTTATAAAATTTGATTAGTAAAAATTAAACGCAACTTTCCCCAATATGTCTCAAGTATTTCATAACAGGAAAGCAAAGGACAGAATAAGTGGGAGAAAGCAACTGAGCATAAGACACCTATCAGGACACGCTGGAAATTAGATGGGCTGGACACATACATTCCATTTCTTTGAGTAAGCGTTCTTATTTGCTTTCAGTAAGATACTGCTAATTAAAAACACTTAGTTCCTCTCCATGGAAGAGGCAGACAGAAGAGAAGGATGCAAGCAAGCAGAACTGTAACATTCATCCTCCCCAGCTTCACCACCTTCACTTTTGTTTTTCATGCCTTGGTCTTCCACTGGAGATTTTGTTTGAAGAAAGGGTTCTGTAAATACAGGCTGACACCACTTCTCCTAAGCGTATCCCTGTCTTCCTGATGCTGAACTCCTGTATTCCAGAACCGACTTTTTGCTTCTCCCTCAGATTGTGACTGTCACAATAGCTCCCTCTGTAGGATGGCTCCATATCAGTACTGGCGTTTGTTTGATGTCATTTCATGGCACCCCACTCCAGTACTCTTGCCTGGAAAATCCCATGGATGCAGGAGCCTGGTGGGCTACAGTCCATGGGGTTGCTAAGAGTCAGACACGACTGAGCGACTTCCCTTTCACTTTTCACTTTCATGCATTGGAGAAGGAAATGGCAGCCCACTCCAGTGTTCTTGCCTGGAGAATCCCAGGGACGGGGGAGCCTGGTGGGCTGCCGTCTATGGGGTCACACAGAGTCGGACATGACTGAAGTGACTTAGCAGCAGCAGTGATTTTATGGGCTTCCCTGGTAGCCCCTTATAATCTGCCTGCAATATAGGAGATGTAAGAGGTGAGGGTCCCCTCCCTGGGTTGGGAAGATCCCCTGGAGAAGCAAATGGCAACCTACTCCAGTATTCTTGTCTGGGAAATGACATGGACAGAGAAGCCTGGAGGGCTACAGTCCATGGGGTTGCAAAGAGTCAGACACGACTGAGTGCCTAAACCACCGCCACAATGTTTATGTCTGGGTAGATTAAGGTTGTACAACAGGGAGGTTAAAATGTTCTATTTACTTTCCAATACCTTTTTGAAAAGTGGTATAGAATATTCTTCACTATATTTACGAATTTGCTTACATAATCATATAATTTGATACTGAAATATTGAAATATTAAATTAGAACTTAATATTTACCTGAAATAACTTAATATTGTACATGTCAGCAGAACTTTTCTGTGAAGGACCAGATCATAAATATTTTGGGCTTTGCAGGTCTTATGGTCTCTTTCCAAAGCAACCCATACATAATGAATGGACATGGCTGTGATCCAATTAAACTTCATTAACAAAAACAGGCAGTAGGCCAGATTTGGCCCACTGGCTATAGTTTGCTGACCCCTGTTAAACTGGTTCGGTTTTCAATACTCAGTGAATCCATGTCACAAAGTGGAGTTTGCTCCCAGGATTATTTAATTGTTCTCTTAAACTGCAAACTACTTTTGTTCCAATGAGTGGAACTTTCGTGAAAATTTGCTTTTAAGGACTGAAAGAAATGTTGCCCTGGTTTTGCAATATTCTAAAGGTACTTCAGCTTACAAGTCAAGGGGATGCATTTATATTTCCAATATATTTTAAATCATAAAGAAGTAAAAGAAGGAGTTTTATTTGTCATTGTGAGTAAATTATGTTCAGCTCAAACACCTCTAGGAAGACTATTACAAATTTTACATTTAAATCCATAGATAGTACCTAAGCTGCTTAGAATTTTGTTGACAGCTGCATTTCTGCTCTTCTCTCTACCTACAGAGAAGCCCTTGAAATTCAAGAATCTATGTAGTTGTAATACAATCTATGTAGCTGTAGCTTTATTTGAATGCAATTCCTAAAGATTTTGTAAAAATTTTAAAGTGAAAATTCTACTTTTAATTAGCTACCATTGAAAATTACCCAAACAGTTCATCTTCATTAAAAAATGTGGATTTTGGCAGGGTCACTGTGTAACGGTCTGGAGACCACATGCTACACATGAGTGCGCCACCCCAGGGAGTAACAACCCACACTGGGGACACTAGGGATCATCGAGTACACTGAAAATCTACAGATTTATTACAAGTTTTCTGGAAAATGACTGTAGAGAGTGTTATTCTTAACAACCCATATTTTACAGTCATTTTCTAATGGATTGTAATGAAGAGTCTCGAGGAAGGGCTGTTACTTATATTCACATTAAAAATAAAAACAAAAGAACATTTGGTTCAGTGGTAGCCTTGTATGACTGAGGGAATTAGTCCCTTCCTCTAATAACTGTGGGCACAGGTTGTAGCAAATCTCCTTGGCAAGACTGTAAGAGAGAAAACTATGAAAAGTTTATACTTCTCTCTTCAAAGGATACCCATTTCCATTTGTTTCTTTTTGAAAAGCAAATTGCACAATTTTGTTGTAGGTCCCCACTGCGGTGGTTTTTATTATACCAATCATAGAATAAATGTTTTACACAGGGAACTACCAGAAACTATACAGCGTTTTCCTAATCATCTTGCTATCGTTCCTGCATGCATGCACGCTCAGTCGCTCAGTTGTGTCTGACTCTTAGCGACCACATGGACCCCATTGGGCTCTTGTGTCCATGGGATTTCCCAGGCAAGAATATCGGAGTGGGTTGCCCATTTCCTCCTCCAGAGAATCTTCCCAACCCAGAGACTGAACCTGCATCTCTTGAGTCTCCTGCATTGGCAGGCAGATTCTTTAACACTGTGCCAGGGAAAGCTATTGTTCTTAATGCTATGTCTTAAGTGTCCCCAGTCCTTTTAATGTGTGCCACTGAAGGAATGATTTTCTAATTGTGTTTCAGGAACATGTCTGAGGGACTTGGATGGAAGCTGGAGCTCTGAAGGCTTCACTTTCACTCTTATGGTATATACTGGGGTTGTATATGCTGGCATTGCACATAGCATCTTGCTGCGAAGGAGGAAAAGTTTTAAAAGGGTTATATGCAGAGGACAGTTCCAAACACACTTTCTTCCTCCCCCAGAAAGAACGTATTTGATTGAAAGATGCAGACAACAACATTGGTGGCCACAGAAGTTTGCAATCTTTGAGCATGTCAAACTTGGTCATTTCCACAACATAATCTCTAAACCTCAAAAACCCTGCAAGAGGGTAGCTGTTACTTACAGACAGCTATATAGAAAGAATGTTCTGTCCCCTCAAAATTCACATGTTGAGACCTAATCCCCAATGTGACGGTATTAGCAGGTAGGGTCTTTGGGGGGTGCTTAGGTCAAGAGCGGAGCCCTCATGAGTGGCATTAGTGCCCTTAAAAAAAGAACCCACACAGCCCCTGGTCTCCTCCACCATGAGAGGACACAGTACAAAGACGGCCATCTATGAATCAGGAAAGGGGTTCTCACCAGACACTGGTCCTGCTGCTTTCTTGATCTTGGACTCTGAAACTGTGAGAAATCAATTTCTGTTGTTTATAAGCCACTCAATCCATGGAATTCTGATATAGCAGCCCAAATGAACACAGATGAAGAAACCAAGGCTCAGAAAGGCTACCTTGTTTGTTAAGTGGCAAACTTGGGAACTGAACTTGAGTCTGTCTGACATCAAATATTCACCTTATTCTATTTTTACTAATGTAAGTTATTTAATAGTAGGAAAACACCAGTGAAGCTTTAGGCATGCTTCATTTTAAAACAGTATTAATTCTGCCCATGTAGAGTAGGAAATGAGGTCATGGAAAATTAGACTATAAGGTGTAAGTTACGATAGATATTTATTTTATGCATAAACACACAAAGGGGGATAGATACCAAAATTCCAATGAAATAAAATTACATTTCCAAACTCCTTGCCCAAGTGCTCATTTCTTAACTTATTATCCTATTCTGAAATATTTCAGGTTAAAATTATTGTCCTTCAAGGAGCAAAGTATACTTACATACTTCAAACAGTAGGTTTCACTCAGAAAATATGGTTGTTAACTTTTAAGAAATATAGTTCTGCTATGGTAAGAGAAACTCAAACTGTTGGTGATTCACATCATATAAAAATTTATTTGTTGCCTCAATCTGATTTTGAATTCAAGATGGTATTTGGTGACACTATTATTTCAGTTAGGCATCTCCCTTTGAACAGAAATTGGGACCCAGATGGCTTATATCAGTGATGGTTTGCAACTGTGATTTAAAGCAACCACATATACCTGCAAATGACTTTGTAGCCTTAGGGGAATGCAAAGTGAGGTCACCAGTAGGGACAAGCAGCGCCTTCGACTACTGATGGAAAAATCATTATTTTACCACCTCTGTTAATTACTTTCTTTCATGTCTGAAGTTGGAGAGGAGTAAACTAAGCATTCTAGCAAGGACTATGGAAATGCATACAGGGATAGAATGCAGCATTTCTGAGCATCTGTGAAGGGCTAAGGACTATGATAGGCGAGGGGGTACAGATATTAACACAACCCAGTCTTCACCCTCCAGTAACACTACACCTTGTGTCTACTTATTTTTCTTTCTTTGCCTCTGACTGATAAGACATTTCTTCTCTCATCTTTTATCTTTGGTTTGTGTGTTCACCTGCACTCTTATTTTAAGACAAATGCAAGGGTTTCCTCCTTTACACTTTCCTGAACACTCCTTCCTTTGTGCCCTGATGAGACCATTCTATCCTAGCACATGTTACACTTTATTGTACAAGTTGATTTACCTATATGTCAAACCTATTGAACATATTATGTATTTCAGATAGTCCTGCAAAAGCAAGAATTGTGTTTTATTTGTCTCATTAATCAGCTAATATTTAATTCAATAAAAATATTAATTGAACGCTTTGAATTGAGCCAGATACTATGGTTATCAAGCACACCATACATTTAATACATGCTTGTTAAATGAAGGAATAAAATCTAAACCCCAAACTTAGTTCAAATGATCCCAAGCATCCCTGATCATAACTCTCCCTTGCATATCTCTAGCACTTTGGATTCAGTTTACTATGAATTCATTTATGTTACAGATACACAAAAAATTCTCAAATTCTTCTGTTGGTATATTCTCCCTCCCCAGATAAATGAAAAACTCCTTGAGGAAAAGGGCTCTATCAAATATTTCTACTCTATTTGCCTACTTCTCTGTGTGTGTATGCACACTCAGTTGCTTCAGTTGTTTCTGACTCTTGTAACCCCATGGACTATAGTCTGCCAGGCTACTCTGTCCATGGGAATTTCTAGGCAAGAATACTGGTGAGTTGCCAGGCCTTGCTCCAAGGGATCTTCCTGATCCAGGCATGGAACTTGCGTCTCCTGCATTGTGAGCAGATTCTTTACCACTGAGCCACTGGGGAAATCCCCTATGTGTCTATACTTCTTAGTAAAGGGCATCAGTTGATTAAGCAGTCAATAGTTATGAGTCAAAGAAAGCAACCTTTTACTTTTGGATGGGCATTATTGACATGAAATAGAGAATTCATCTTTCATCTAGTTGATCATGTCACCAACCTTCCCACCCTCCAAATCTCAGTCACCCAGTCCTGCCTCTGCAATCTATCCCTGTTTTACCCCTGCAGCAAATGCCTTAGGCATTGCCTGAGGGGCCTCATTATGTCTCCTCTGAACTATTACAACAGCCTGCCTTTAGTATCTGCCCCCTCCCCAATCCAGCAGTAATAATGCCGGGAGAATACGCTTTCTAAGAACTGCATTTGACTGTGTAGGACATAGACTACCTGGCTGTTCACCATCTTTTCCGTCTTCTAAGGAACACAGTTAGATCACATTTTCAGCCTTTCTTACAGATAGGTCCATATGACCCTGGAGGAGGAAATAGCAACCCACCCACTCCAGTATTCTTGCCTGGAGAATTCCATGGCCAGAGAAGCCTGGCAGGCTACAGTCCATGGGACCGCAGAGTCAGACATGATCAAATGACTAACATACACAGATATATGACTGAGTCTAGAACACAAGTGTTGAGTACCATTTCCAGGTCTGATCCATAAGAAACTCCCATTCATGATCTTATCTGCTCCTCTTGCTTCCCCTAGTTTAATGTAGACAAGCATGGTAACTTTTCAAGCCACCTGGAGAAGAATGTGGAGCCAAAGAGTGGAAAGAGCCTGGGACCTGAGTCAAACCTGGCAAAATTGCCTACAAATGAGGAATTATCAGGTTGCATTTAGATGAACAAGAAATAAATTACTATTTTTGAGCCACTGTACATTTTTAGATTAGTTTGTAACAGAAGCTGGTATTATCTTAGCTAACACACCATGCTGTTCTGGTCAAAAATTTTCACCCACTGGCTATCATACTCTCTGCAAAATCCTTAGAATGACATGTACTAGGTCCTTCCTGGGGGTTTCCCTGCTGGCTCAGTGGTAAAGAATTTGCCTGCAGTGCAGGAGACCCAGCTTCGATCCCTGGGTTGGGAAGACCCCCTGGTGAAGGGAATGGCAGCCCACTCCAGGATTCTTGCCTGGAAAATCCCATGGAAAGAGGAGCCTGGTGGGCTGCAGTCCATGGGGTCACAAAGAGTCAGACACCACTGAGCAACTAACACTCACTTTTTTCAGGCCCTTCATAATCTAAATGTGAATCACTCTACCAGTCTCTTGCTATTTTAATTCCTTAACTCTTACCCTCCTATGGTCATATACCATACTTTCTGTTAAACCACAATGAATTACTTGGCATTCTCAGAAGGAAAAGAGTACATTCATGACAACATCCATGCTGTTCCTTCACTTTAGAATCCATTCTCTTTCTTCTAATAGTTGAAATTCTTTTTATCATTCATGATCCAGTTCATATGTCATCATCTCTAAGACATCTTTCTCTGTTCCTCTTTGTCATAATCAGTTGCCTTCCCAATGGCACTCCGATAACACATCAAACAATTCTGTAGCATTAGCATTAACTTTACCTCTAAATTGAAATACATTTTGGCTGTTCATATGTCTGTTTTCAAAACTAGATTGCTATCACCTTGAAGACACAACTGAATCTCATTCATTTGTATAAACCCCAGCAATCAGCACATGCTTTTATACACAGTAGTCACTGAAGAAACGGAGGTGGAATTGCTATTACTAGGTTTATTTAGCAAATTAAACTTTTCAAAGTGTCTTATGAGAGTCCTGCATTGCAGGCAGATTCTTTACCATCTGAGCCAACGGGGAAGCCCAAAGAGAACCTTATAGCTGAGTAAACTACTGTACCTTGCCCTCCTGCAGATAATATTCACTGGACAAAGTTCAATTAAAAAAAAATGACCTTAGGCACTGGAGAGTAAAAAAAGCAAGCAGATTCTGATGGGGAATAAAAACTTGGAAGAAGAGAAGGTGTGAGTGAGTTTCCATTTCTAAATTTTTTTTTAATTTTTATTTTTACTTTATTTTACTTTACAGTACCGTATTGGTTTTGGCATACATTGACATGAATTCACCATGGGTGTACATGAGCTCCCAAACATGAACCCCCCTCCCACCTCCCAACCCACATCATCCCTCCGGATCATTGCCATGCACCAGCCCCAAGCATCCTGCATCCTGCATCGAACATAAACTGGCAATTCATTTCTTACATGATAGTATAAATGTTTCAATGCTATTCTCCCAAATCATCCCACCCTCTCCCTCTCCCTCAGAGTCCAAAAGTCCGCTCTACACATCTGTGTCTCTTTTGCTGTCTTGCATACAGGGTCCTCATTACCATCTTTCTAAATTCCATATATATGTGTTAGTATACTGTATTGGTGTTTTTCTTTCTGGCTTACTTCACTCTGTATANATTCATTTCTTACATGATAGTATAAATGTTTCAATGCTATTCTCCCAAATCATCCCACCCTCTCCCTCTCCCTCAGAGTCCAAAAGTCCGCTCTACACATCTGTGTCTCTTTTGCTGTCTTGCATACAGGGTCCTCATTACCATCTTTCTAAATTCCATATATATGTGTTAGTATACTGTATTGGTGTTTTTCTTTCTGGCTTACTTCACTCTGTATCATCGGCTCCAGTTTCATCCATCTCATTAGAACTGATTCAAATAAAAGTTTTTAATAGAGTGTAGGGAATGGTCAGAGCTGCACGGAGTGGTAAAAACCTTGACATATAACTCTCAGTATGAGTTAAAGGACCAGAAGACAGAGTTCAGGCAATGACAGTGAAAAGTAAAGAAGGAACTTCCAAAAGGAGACAAATATATAGAGAGGCTGCAATCCACATTCTTCATATAAACTTTGCCCCAATCTCTGGCTGATGCTGGGACCATGCATGAGTAGGGCAGACTCCAGCTAAGAATAAAGGAACTGAACTGAGATTTGAGTTGCAACCCAAGAGGCAGAGTTTGTTGACTGAGTTAAAAAAAATGAATTGTTTACTAGAGATAAAATGGAATGAGAAAATCAAAATTCTTTAGGGGAACATAACAGAAACCAAAGTTCCCACAATATAACAATCACAATGTCCAAGATACAGTCCAATATTAATAATATGATAAAATAGGAAAAAGTGACCCATTCTCAAAAGAAAAGACGACCTTATAGAAACTCACTCCAAGATCATCCAGATGTTAGAATTAGTATACAGGGAGTTCAAAGTAGCTATTGTAACTATGGTCATGAATATGAAGGAAGATATGCTTATTATAAATGGAAAGAAAGGAAATCTCAGCAGAGAAACAGAAACTATTTTATATAAAATAGGAAAAAGTGACCCATTCTCAAAAGAAAAGACGACCTTATAGAAACTCACTCCAAGATCATCCAGATGTTAGAATTAGTATACAGGGAGTTCAAAGTAGCTATTGTAACTATGGTCATGAATATGAAGGAAGATATGCTTATTATAAATGGAAAGAAAGGAAATCTCAGCAGAGAAACAGAAACTATTTTAAAAGACTAATGGAAATGCTAATGTGAAAATCACAATCATTGAAATAAAAAGTGAGGATGTGCAAGTAAAAAACATGACTCATTCTCATTAGTACCTTCTTAGGTAACAGTTAGTTTGGGGTTATTTGCTTAGTTCATCTTACCTTTTGTTTGAAAACTGCCCAGCACCCACAGAGAAAGGGCTCCTGTGATACTTATGTGATTCTTCTAATATTCTGAGGACATTATCAGAGAAAAAATTCATCATTGTCCCCCTTAACCATGTTGTCTAGTTAAAGAGGTTCCCTGATTCAAGAACCTAAGCATCTGGCATTAAACTAGGTCTATCCCATACCAATCTGAGAGAAGCAACAGTAAGTCCTGCCTCAATACTGGCAGATTGAGAGTTTGATCTTCCAAACACACTCCTTTTTTTCTCTCATATCCATTGTTGTCAAGTGAGGGGGAGCAGAACACAGCACCCCAAAATGTAATACTTTCACATGTGCACTGTTTTGAGATAAAAGCAATTAAAATCAGCAGACTCGAGAAAAGCCTTTTGCCTCCCCCTTAACTGTCTAGAGGATTTCCTGGTGCCCTGACGATGTAGGAGATGCAGGTTCTATTCCTTGGTCAGGAAGATCCCCTGGAGAAGGAAATGGCAAACAACTCCAGTATCCTTGCCTGGAGAATCCCATGGACAGAGGACTCTGGCAGGCTGGGGGTCACAAAGAATCAGACATGACTCAGGGGCCAAACAACTACAGAACAACTAATTGCCTAGGAGAACTGATATAGGAGACTTGGTCTGGAAAAAGAACTACTACAAGAGAGAGCCTTTTACATCACAAGACTTATCTGTATGGCAAGGCAAACATTTGCTCTTCTCATCTTCCTGTGAACTGTTTTCCTTCCCTCTGAGGTCCTAGATCTTTACCCCTTCTCCATAGCTCAAGATGGTATCTGAGTATTTTAATGGGCTCCTCTATATATGAATTTTTTTTTCTCCTGGTAATCTATCTTGGGTCAATTTAATTATTAGCCCAGCCAAAGAACCTAAAAGGGAAGAAGGAAAATTTTTTCTACCCCTACATAAGAAGCCTTCAGGTTATCATTTATTTCCCATGTAGCTTCCCAAAGGAAATTAATGCTTGGATGACTGACAAGAATATTTTAACCTACTTAATAGCTATAGTTCATGTTTTAACAAGATCAATGTACCTACCGGTTTTATACATCAGTATCTTATGAGTTTGGCTAAGGAAGGGCAGACTCCTGCTGGCCAAATAACTCTAGATGTTGTAAAAAACTAAAATAGACTTCAGGTACCAGATCGTGGTAAACTATATCTTGTAGTGGTACCAGTGAGCAAACTCTGTGAGACAGTGAAGGACAGGGAAGACTGCCATACTGTAGTCCAGTAGTGTTGCAAAGAGTCAGACACAACTGAGTAACTGAACAATGACAACAAGCGTTAGAGGATAGTACCTCCCCACGAGGACCAGATCTGCAACCCAGTGTTTCTATATAATGACTCTATCTTGTCATTACCCCCCCCCCCAAAAAAATCCAAGTATGTTAAAGTTCATATTATTCATATCTTGCTCAACTATGTCTACTCTAGTTAAGGAATATTTGGGACATCTTATAGGAGCGTCATACTAAAAATACATTTATCTCAAGTTGAAACTATATATAGCTCATGTATTATTAGTGGAATAGACCAATGTTACTCTTGAATATAAGAAAATAATATACATATATTTAAATGTGCTAGGGCATTTCCAGGTAAAGCTGGAAAATGTACATTGCAAGAATGCTTACTATAAAGCATAATCTATATTCATTATGTTATTATCTTATTTAGAAGCAGGGAAAGAAAACTGCTCTATATTTTCTACCTTAACTCTGAATTTTTGAAGTCAGAAGCAGCTGATATTTATACAGGAAAACAAATTAATAAAAAGGTATTTGCTTTTGCCAATGAGTTTTCAGACATATCTCTTCCATATGCAACATATATGCTCTGGTGAGTGTATATACATAATCAGTGCTCTGTTAAATTATATTTTAACTGCATGATTGAAAATGAACTTGTAATAAATCGTACCGCAAAATAAAGTATTTTTTTTGTACAGATGACTCCCCCTAAAACCTACACACATCAATTTAGGTTTATGGTATGCAGGAGGACTATGGGGTCAACTTCAAAGAATTTAGCGGACCATCAGTCAACATTCAAATTATTTTCTCAAACACTCAGGAAATTCTTAAGTGAACACTACCCACAAATTGAACATTCTGGAAATCAACTGTATCCAAATGAAAGAGCTTAAAAGAAATATATATATAAATGTTACAAAACAGAAATGAAAAACTGGTAGAAGCCTGGTGCTCCTATAGCTGACTTTTAATATGAAACGCAATATTACCATGGTTAAACAACTTACTAATTTTTTATGGCTAAACACTATTTGTATGGACAAAGCAACTTATTATACAATGCTAGCCCTCCCTCTTCTTATCCATAATAATGTAAAAATCGAGTCAGAAAGACAAAGCAAAGGAATGAACATGGTGTAACAACAACTCAAAGCAAATATGGATGGAGAAACGATTTTCTATTCTTAAAAACGAATGTAACTCACTATGAACATGTGACAAACAAATCTCAACTTGAAAGAGGTTAATAGTTCTATAGAGGCTTCCCTGATGGCTCGACAGTAAAGAATCTGCCTGCCAGTGAAGGAGACAGAGTTCAGTCCCTGGGTCTGGAAAATCCCCTGTAGGAGGACCTGGCAACCCACGCCAGTATTTTTGCCTGGAGAATCCTATGGACAGAGGAGCCTGGTGGGCTACAGTCCACGGGGTCGCAAAAGAGTCAGACCACGACTTAGCAACTAAACAACTGCTGCTAAGTCACTTCAGTCGTGTCCGACTCTGTGTGACCCCATAGACGGCAGCCCACCAGGCTCCCCCGTCCCTGGGATTCTCCAGGCAAGAATACTGGAGTGGGTTGCCATTTCCTTCTCCAAACTAAACAATAGTTCTATAATCACAGAAATTCTATACTTTCTTCTTAGTGTCCACTGAAAACATTAGTAACTCATTCAGCACCCTACTCTACCATCTAAACATGTTGTTGCTCACCCAACACAACTTTCAATTTTAAAATGTTACACAGCATTTCATTACACTGCTAATTGTTAACACTTCTATACAAAAGCAGATGCATATTAGTTGCAACCTCGGAAATATCTGAGGTCATCAGCTAATGGTATTGATCAGGCATTGAAATTAATAGTCTGTGAAACTGTCTGGGAAGTATAATCTTACAACAATTAATGTCTCTCTACAAACATTTCGTGTATACTTTCACCATATGGAATTAATTCACTTAAAGGATTTTACAAACTTTGGGAAAACTTATCCTCTTGTAAATCTTGATGTTATTGACTATAAGCAGATTTGAGATCAGATTGTTTGTTTGGGGCTTCTTTCCAATTTCTTTTAATCCTTTGACTTCAAGCCCTGCCTTTAGTAATCCTCTTGATATAGCTGGATATTCACAGTTTAGTACCAGGGTCAGCCTCTGTCAAAGTGGTATTGGAGGCTCAGCACTTCCAATAGGCTCTCTCTTTCCCCTGGAGATCATATTCAAATAACAGCATCCAACTACACTAGAGAAGTTTAAACCCAGGTGGAAGTTATCCTTTTGTAAAAGATATTTACATTTATGTGGAAAATCTCCACTTGTAAGGGTATCTCCCACTCTGGATGAGGGAGGAAGAATGACTGTAAATTTCTAGAAATTCTTTTACCAATGGTGAAAGTAATGGTTTAAATCTGCATAACAGCCTTACCCTGGATTACTGTGCTTTTCTTGGTCACCTGTCATAACCGCCACCCTCCCCATTCCTACCAACATCTTCTAGTCTTTAGTTGGAAAAGGTATTTATTTAAGCTGATAGTTTGGGCCATTTGAGGGGTTACTCAGTTTTCTAGGGTATCTCCCAAGGTATTCATATTATTTCCCTGATGCTGGGAAAGACTGAAGGCAGGAGGAGAAGGGGACAGCAGAGGATGAGATGGTTGGATGGCATCACTGATTCAATGGACATGAGTTTGGGCAGGCTCCAGGAGTTGGTGATGGACAGGGAGGCCTGGTGTGCTGCAGTCCATGGGATCTCAAAGAGTCAGACACAACTGAGTGACTGATGCATATTATTGAAATTCTATTCGTTTTTCTCCTGTAAATCTGTCTTGTATTATGGGGGGTCTCAGCCATGAAACTAGAAGGGTAGAGGGCAAATTATTTTGTGTTCCCCACAAGTTTTTAATATGATTTTACAAATTTCCAATCAAAACTACTTTAAACTTCCTCCCAGTCCCCTAAAGATATACTAAATGATTTACACATGAACGAAATAAGAACCTGGAACCTTACAATGAAATAAGAATCTGGAATCTAAACATACATGCACTTGAATAGGAGCAAGTAGAGTGGCAATTTTAAGGTAGCACAAATGTAGTGCAAATTTGGCTAAGGCTTTCATTTGGAAAGTCTGTGGTTGTACTTTGTCATACCTTCTCATATTCTACTTTTCCTAACACCTGATGACAACTGCAGGGTGTTTTACACTTTTTAAAATGCTTTCATCAGATCATTGGATAGTCACTCAGAGAAAGCCAGGGACAACAAAAAGCTACTTCATAAATCATTTCCAAATACAATGTCATTTTCTCCAAAAGCTGTGAGGAATACTACTTTTCCAGGAACTTTTTATTGAGAACATATCTGAAAAAAGAATAGTTAATGGAAAAGAGGAACATTAAAGACTATCACTATTAGTGGCCCCAATTAAATATAACTTAACTTGATTAAAGACAAGTTTATTTTCTCTTCTATGCAGCAAAGAACAACTCAAAAGCAAAACTATAGGAATAGCATTTGGTTTTGGCTGAAAGAGTTTTATAGTTCTATTCTTCAACTATGTATTAGTATTACTGTTGTTGTTCAGTTGCTAAGACGGGTCCAACTCTTTGTGACCGCATGGACTGCAGCACGCCAGTCTTCCCTGTCCTTCACTATCTCCCAGAGTTTGTTCAAACTCATGTCCATTGAGACAATGATGCCATATCTATTAATATTATTTATGTCATTTTTATTTATACATATAATACTTACAACCGAATATCAAACAGTAGGTGATGCTAGTAACAGAGACAAACAAGAAATAAATTAATGAACCAGCATTTTACCTAGGCTTCTACTGTGATGAGTACTAATGTTCAAGTTTTCACATTAAAATGCTAAATTAGCCTTGGCCCTTGTGAAATATAGGCAAGCAGAAAAGTTCAAATACATTATCACATATTAATTGCCAGTAATGACTTGTATGAAGGTAATTTGTGTTATTTAAAGTAAGTTAACAGATACAGAAAGAATCTTAATTAATGAATTTGCCAATTATCTGTCCAGCTATGAGTTTGTGTTTTCAGTCTGATCCACATCTGCTTTTGAATTCTACTTAGAATAATTTCTGAAGCTACAAAGGTTGGCGACATGACCTGTCCTATTCTTTGTAGCCATCATTTCTTTATCTATTCACTCAATGCTTTGTCAGACAGTGAAAATATCAAAGCAAATCACAGCCTATGTGTACAAAATATTTTATTGGAAGACAAATTCCTAAGAAACTAACTTCATAGGGTGCCTAAACAATACCACACATAAAAGAGAAATAATTCAAGTGAGCCATTGTATGATGAGACTTAATTTTCTCCCATTCTCTTAATATGTGTAGAACAAAAAAAAAAAAAAGCTTTTTTCCATTACCTCATCTTAAGTAGTTTTTCAAATCAAACCCATACTCACACTCATGCTGTCACTGATAATGGATCTTGTGTCAAAGAAAAAGAGCATAAAGGACCCGATAATAAGTGTAATTATCAAACATCAAAAATGTAGATCAAAGTGGATTTCCTGACTCTTCTATATGCAGTCACTTCACAGCATTTTACTATTCATGTCATGTGGCCCTGACAGGATATATTAACTTTCTCTATTATGAGAGCAATGGGATTGGCACACTTCAGTTAGAAGCTAGCAATAAGTAGAGTCATTATTTCTCTATCTTATTTTAGTGTTGTGTGTGTGTGTACTGTGTTTGTAAAATACACCACCCAGGCCCCTAGACACACCACACTGTGTCTCCAGAGGTGATAGGGAGCCTTCAGGGGAATGTTAACCCCCCTATGAAGGATAGATCCAGGCAAGGATTTTATTTCTTTCAGATAGTACAGTATTTCCTCTCTCTGGTAAATACTTGACATATCTTTGGGAGGACTGAATTGTCTCAAGAGGGAAACAGAGTATTTCTAGAAACTTGCCAGGCTGAATCATTTCAATAACTCAAGTAATCTGATTTTCCACCTCCCTAAATCCCATATTCCCTTCTTTCCGCAACACTTTTCCTTATACATTTTTTTCTTTGTGAAAATTTGCATTTTCTTTTCCTATTCAATGCTGAATAAAAAATTGTGTGCTATGTATTCTGTAAGTAGACTTCCAGAGTCTTGATAACCTGTAACCTAGTAACTGTAGTCCACTTTGTTTTATAGATTTTGTCTATTATTTGGTCAGGGCATTAAAAAAAAAAACACGTTGGTGACAGAGGAATTACCTCTAAGCTGACCTTCCACTGAAGTATTATTGAAGATGATCAAAAGAGGAAAAATTTCTCATAATTTTTACAAAGATTCATCTGTAGGTTCAAAGAGACTGACCGTCTCAGTAATAAAACTTTTTAGAGTCATATGTCTGTGCCATTTCTCAGCCACAGGATAAGAACAAATATTGTTTCATATTTTCTATAAAAATTGGCAACATATTTGTTAAAAGAGAAATTAATTGCAAAAGAAAAAGGGCAAGACCATATGCACAGGGACAGATGGGAACCAGGCATAGGGGGAAAACTATTTCTTTAAGAGTTTTTAAAAACCATTTAAAAAACGCAAAACACTTTCAAATTAATAAGTTGAAAATTAACAGATTACAACAAAGTTTCAATGAGTTTTAAGTATCCTGAGGTTAAAAAAACAGCCAGTCATTAACACATAACTTCAAACTCAACAAAAGATCATTTTTGTTGCATTTAAAAAATCTCAGGGGACTTTCCTTGTGGTCCAGTGATTAAGATCCCACTCACACTTCCAATGTAGAGGGCATTTGTGTCCCTGGTGTGGAAACTACGATCCCAGGTGCCATGCAGCAGGGCCAAAAAATGAAAAACAAACAAAGCCAACCTCCATCAAGCTTTTTGTTACATTTGGGCATTTCTTAGATGTTAGTTTGAAATTAGACTGGGTTCTAAACAAGGGTTTAACTAATGGCTAAACTAACTTAAAACTATCCCATTACATAGACAAATATTATATAGATTAGCCAATTAGCAAACTTCATTTTTCTCTGGGTAAAATGGCTTGGAATCTGGCACAGCTGTTGAAGTTGTTTACCACAATACTAGTTAGATACAAGTTTCTGGAATTAAATGTGCCATGCAAGAAAGTAATTTTATCATCTTCTTCCCCACGGGAGGAAATATGGCTAAAGAGTTTGAGATGGCAAACTTCATCAATAAATTATGGTCGGTATAACAGTATTGGAGAATTGGGTGGTGGTTTCTATCATGACCAGTGAATACTGCTCTTGTCATTGTTTTTAAAGGGCAAAGAGCTAAGAGCTATGAGAATAAAACAAAAATGAAGTAAAGTAAAAAAAAAAGTCACAATATATGTAGACCAGGAAGCAGACACCATCATGTTACAGAACCATCATCACAATCATTTTCCATGCCATGAAGTCTATGATGCTTACAGAATAAAAAACAATGAATATTAAGATCTCAGTGGCACTCATGTTGATATTACATGTAAACTTAAATGGATAGTGTAGTGTTAAGATCAGAGGTTCTGGAAACGATGAAGGTTTTAATCCTAGCACACCACTTAATATCTCTGTTAATTTAGGCATTGCTAAACCTCTCTGGGCCAGTTTCCTCATCTGTAAAAGTGGTCAATTAACAAATAACCCATAGATTTCTGGAGAAAATTAAATGGGTTAGTTCATGTACTTAGAACTGCCTGACAAAGGGTAAGTGCTCACTAAATTTTGAAATCTTATTAACAAAGAGGAATTTGGAATAATTTACATATAAACATTTAGAAGCTAGGTATTATTGTTATTCAGTCACTAAGACTGCAGCATGTCAGGCTTCCTTGTCCTTTACTATCTCCCAGAGGTTGCTCAAACTCATGTCTAGTGAGTCAGTGATGCCATCCAACCATTTCATCCTCTGTCACCCCCTTCTCCTCCTACCCTTAATTTTCCCCCAAATCAGGGTCTTTTCCAATGAGTCGGCTATTCTTATCAGGTGGCCAAAATACTGGAGCTTTAGCTTCATCAGTCCTTCCAATGAATATTCAGGGTTGATTTCCTTTAGGATTGACTGGTTTGATCTCCTTGCTGTCCAAGGGACTCTCAAGAGTCTTCTCCAGCACCACAGTTCAATTCGAAATCATCCATTCTTTGGCACTCACCCTTCTTTATGGTCCAATTCTCACATCCATACATGACTATTGGAAAAACCATAGCTTTGACTAGATGGACCTTTGTTGGCAAAGTAATGTTTCTGCTTTTTAATATGCTGTCTAGGTTGGTTCTATGCAAACTTGTGAAATGACTCAAAGTTTCATTTAGAGCTTTCTTCTTCCCTCTTTCTTTAAAACCCCCTTTTCTTTACAGCTTCATCTTTTCCTCCCAAGTGGCCCTTCCCTCTCTGGCTACAAAATCCCACCCAAATATACATTCTTAAATAAAACTATAATTGAGTCCCTTTTAAAAAACTCTCATGTATCCCAACAAAACTCATTCATCCTGTGGTGCAGTCAGTGCCATGAGACTGCAATTGGAATGATGAACTACCATGGAGGTGGTGCTGATATTTTGATAAGAGCCTTCAACGCCTGAATCCAAAGGGGTGGGTATTCAGAGATTATTATCAAGACATAATGACTCTAAATGTGGCTGTTTGCTGGCTCCTCTCAGTTAGTTGAAGGATAACACAAGAGCTCCTGGAGCCTAAGTTTGGGTATCCAGCTAAAATTCAAGACATAATTTTGGTATCTCATAAATATGCATTTAACGTCTCTAAAATATAACTCTGGTTGGTTTTATTTTGTTTTTTGACCACGCTGTGCAGCGTGCAGAATCTTAGTTCCCTAACCATGGATTGAACCTGTGCCCCCTGCATGGTAGCTTGGAGTCTTAATCACTGGACTGCCAGGGAAGTCTCCCTAAAATATAACTATTGAGTCTCTTAATCTCATTACACTCTTTTCCTGGTACCCAGTTGCTCAAACAAGAAAATGGAGTTATTAGAGATTTCACTTTTTCCCATACCTCTGACACCCACTTCATCACTAAATTCTAGTGATTTCCTTCAGAAATATATCTTGATCCTATCTACTTCTCTTTGTTTCCCATTGCAAGCTACTATCATCTCTTACCTGAATAACTGCAATAATCTCCTTCCTAGTCCCCCACTCCCAATATTATCCCTTTCAATCTATTTCTTTTACAATAAACAGCCCTAGATATTCCCTTCCCTTGCTTAAATGCCTTCAAAGGCTTTCTATTGCAGTTAGGAAGACGTTTAAACTCATCATCATAGCCTCCAAAGCCTTGTGACTTGACCTGTGTTTAGCTTTCTGTTTCCTGTTGAGCTGTTCTCCACCTAATCCACTACGTTTTTGGAACACTGGTCTTCTAGCAGCCCCTAGATGGAGCCAGCTCTTCCCACCACAAGTCCTATGTCTATGCTTGAAAGATTCTCCCTACCCTACCATTGCCTCATCACATCTTGTTTATTTCTTTCATAATACTTATATCTTAAATTTAAAATTTTTCCCTTGTTTTTTGGATGTGTTCCTCTTTTTCCCTCTAGAATACAAGCCCCATAAGCAGCATTATTCAATGTTGTACATCTAGGGTCTGGCTATAGTTGGTGCTCAGCAAATACATGAATAAATAGTACATTTCAATAATCATTTAATGAATGGTTGGGAAGGAACATCTTTTTTTTTATCCCCTCTAACACAGAAAGGTATACATAGCTTCTCATTGACACCATGTACAAGATCGACCCATCATCTAAAAGTAGGTACCTCAATACAACACGCACTTGTCATTTTGATCATATAAAAGCTAACTATCGTTCGGAAGGAGCTAATACTTTAAACCCAACAGCACTGCCTATGGAAGTGGGGGCCATCTCCTACTTGGCATCATGGCTGCCCTCAGATCCCCTGTGAAGCCCAAGACTGTCAAAAAGAGGACCAAGAAGTCCATCCAGCACCAGTCAGAATGACATGTCAAAATTAAGTGGAACTGGCAGAAACCAGAGGCACTGAAAACAGGGCACACAGCAGATTCAAAGGTTAAATCTGGATGCCCAACATCAGTTACAGGAGCAGCAAGGAAACAAAGCACATGCTGCCCAGTGGCTTCTGGAATTTTCTGGTTCACAATGTCAAGGAGCTTGAAGTGCTGCTGATGTGCAACAAATCTTACTGTGCTGAGATTGCTCACAAAATCCTCTCCAAGAACTGCAAAACCCTTGTGGACAGAGCAGCCCACTTGGGTATCAGAATTATCAATACCAATGCCAGGCTGTACAGGGAAGAAAAGGAATAGACAGCTTGTGTGCACATTTTGTTTGTGTTAATAAAACCATAAAGCTCGGCAAAAAATAAAAGTAAACATGACAGTCAGTAAAGTGTAATGTTGCCTACAGTGTCATACAATGTGTTCCAGTTAATACTTATACTATTTGCAAAATGTCTTTTGTTTTAAACCTCCTATTTGAAATAGTAGGTTCAGTTGTTCCTTTTACAATATGAAATGTCTCTTTAACATAACATGGTAGTTTCTGAGTAGTTAATATGTAATAAGATGCTAAAATCATGGAAGAAAATTGAGTTTAAAATGAAAGGCATGAGATGGCTCTGGACTCAAAGTTATTTGGGGTATTTATTTTTTAAAGTTGGCCTCAAAAAGCAACAAAAATAAATTAGAATTGTAACCTGATTATGGCACTTTCCTTTTAAAGATTAATAAGGGTTACTTGGTTCAATTTTATTCTAATAATATTCTAATGATGTCAATGAAAAGTCACTCTCATCTGCTCTCAAGGACTGAGATAGTCTCTTAATCAAAGTCACTTTATTAGCTTCAGTTTTGATCCATGCCATGCCATTAAAAAATAATTCTTTTTCTTCTTTAAAGAAATTTGTAGAAAATTCAAACTAGAGACAACAACACACTATCACCTCTAGATTTACTATTTAAGCCTAAGGAGACTCTTATTTGTGTTATCTTCTGGTACCATAATTGCTCTCTGTGAGAAAGAAGTCATTTCTTATGAGGAACTCATATCCCTAACTCCTTTAAGTGCTTCTGGTCTCAGATTAAATATTAATTTGAAGTACATCTGTGCTTATTCAGTTCAGCAGGTTCTGCTTATGAACGGTGATATAACAGATTTTCATTTTGTAGCACATAGCAATATGCACTACACTGCCTTTCCACCAGGGATCACTATTTTGGAACAGACAACAGACCTCAATGACCTTCGCATTATACTTTAAGCACTTTTCCATCCAAGTCAATTTATAAAATCAAGTCTTCCCAACCTTAAAGCATAAGCTAATCTTTCTGTTTTCTTCTTTCTAAGACAAGTACCTTGAGTACCACTGTCTTGGGACCAGCATCAAACATTAGTCAAGAATGTTGTACTCTGTTGGGAAGAGCTCACTGTTATACTAAATACAGAAGATACACTTTGTCAAACAGAATAAAATTTCTGCTTGAAACTTTATGAAATATAATGCATAAAGCTCTATATTCTGGAGTACCAAATACAATCTCAGTTATTTAAACCACAACTGTAAGATTTATATTAATGCTTACGGGACCTTGACATTCATTGTTATAAATGGACTTTTTATGAAGAAAAATACAGTTTCCCTGGGTTGTGAAAGATAATCCTACATCATTAATTTTACTTTGGTATTTAAAACAGCCATTTAAACTACAATGAATATTTCTAGATTTCTACTAGCTTGTCTTCCATGAAAATGTGATAAGAATTAAGGGCATTAAAAAAAAAAAGAATTAAGGGCATTAGTCCAACTGGAACCATTTTATTTAGGAACTGAAAGAAACAGAGCTCTTTCCCATTTCCTGGCCACCTTAGCATGTCCCCCACTCCCATTCTTACTCCTATTCCTAAATAAGGTACAGTTTGTATTTCACCTCCACAAGTAGACCATAAACTCCTTGTGTATTCAAGCTGTATCTTACTCAGTTTTTTACTCTGTTTCAGCCTATAAAGTTCCTTGTATATGGTAATGACTCAAATACTTGTTGAACTGAAATTTAGTCCTAATGTGACGAAACCGGATGTGTCCGGCTCCCTGTCCTCAGTCACATGAATAGGTTAATGAGAGCAATCTCCAGGTGACTATTTTCTGGCTGGTTTTCCATCTCATAGAGTTTTGGGTGAGCTTCCCAAAACAATTTATAAGAATGTTTTTCTCTCCAACTTTTTTTTTTTCATTCACTAGGTATTCCTAGAGATTTATCAATCCAGTTATAAAATTACCTTGATAAGGCATCAGGGCTTAAAATGCCACAATTTAAGAACTTACTTTCAAGGGCACCTTATTTACTTGATTGTAGTTTTCAGAGAGAGTGGCAAGATTTATTTTTCCCTGGGAATATAATTAAAGTCTTAACACTATAGCAGTTAGCTAGATGATAATAGCAATTGATGTAGGATGGGCTTATTTATTAATCATTGTTCTCATTAAAGGGATTTAGTTACCTGCAAAAAGTCCCACTGTTTAGGTCCTACTGTGTTAGCTCCAAGTGGTCTTATATCTATAAAAACAAATTATTGAGGACTGCCCTGGTGGTCCAGTGGTTAAGAATCTGCCTGTCAGTGCAGGGGACATGGATTCTATACTGAGTCTGGGTAGATCCCACATGTGGCCAGGCGACTAAGCCCCCATTTGCCACAGTACTGAAGCCCATCAGACTAGAGCCCATAACATGAGAAGCCACAGTAACGAGAAGCCCAAGCACCGCAATGAAGTGTAGCCACCACTCGCTGTGATTAGAAAAAGTCACCACACAGCAACAAACGCCCAGTGCAGACGAAAATAAAACAAAAACAAAAAACAAACGATTGGACCTAAGGGTGGGGTGCAGCAGAAAGATGTGCTTGTTGCCATGTTATATCTATTGACATCACAAGTCATCTACAAGTAACAGAGTTTGCTTAAGTATCAGTAGCCGCTAAGAATACCTCAAGCACATAAAGAGTATTTTTCTAAAGACTAGATTGAGGCAAAAATACAGGAAAAGTTTTGACTCTACCTTATACCAAATTAAACCCAGTGTATGCTAGTGAAAGAAATTTTCAACTTCATCTCTTCTCATTAGCTTTTTTTCTCTTTGGTGATCAGGTATTTCAATAACATAGAAATGTACTGACAGTAATATAAGAAACATCCATAAATCCACCATGGGAAATTAACAAATGTTACCTTTTCATCATATTTGCTTCACATCTCTTATTAAAGAATTAAAACATTACAGTTACTCTTGAAGCTAAATTCTATCCTGCTTCCTTGTTCCCCAGAGGCAACCACTATCTTGAAGTGGATATTCATCCTTTTTGTCAGTTCTTTGACAACATCAAACTCTTTTCTGCTTCAAGGTCTTCCTAAGCACTGTTCTCTGTTGCTAACATACTTTTCTTCACTCTTTTCAGTATGATATCACCAGCTGACATTTTGGATTTCAGCTAAAATGTTACTTATTCACATATAGTTTCCTAACTCTATCCAAATTGTGTCTACCCCACTCCATAATGTTTTCAAATGGCACCCTTGTTTCACATGAGTGCTAACAGTGGCATTGATTTGTCTGTTTGTTTGTATGTTTACTCTGTGTTTATTTGTGGAGACCAACTAGACTATAAAGTCCATGGAGCACAGACCATTTCTGTCTTGTTTATCACTGAATGCCTAGCACTTAATGCAATTCCTTATACACGGTAGGAACTGAATAAATATTTTGAAGGATAAGCCACTGTAACCTGACAATCAATTGTAAACTAGAATAAAATCGCACTATTTGGCTATGGTCAGTAACCAGCCAATGTACTTTTCACTTTCCATTCTAATCACATACATGAAATTCTGCAAAGGAATAGCAACTTGATGCTCTGTGTAAATAAAAGTACAAATTATATATTATATGCCTTCCATGAACCTATGCGCTAAGATGCATGCATTTTTAAAAATTTTATAGGTGCTATAACTGTTCTGATCAACTTTAATGTTTTAAAAATATTAATTGGCAGTAATTGCACTATTTACATGTTAATGAACAACACCTGGCCCCTGCTGGGTATAAAGACGCTGACAATGTTTTTCTCTCACCTCCCTGGCAAGGAACTGAGCATATGCAATTTTAAAGAGACCTGCTTGCCAGAAATAACACATTCATAATTGGTAGGACAATACAAAATTAGTTCACACATTTCACCGTTCTCAAACAAATGCATAATATTTTTCATGTTTAAAAGCTTTACGATTCAAAGAGGACCTTATTTCCTACACTTGGTGATTATTCACAGTCATTAAATTATTCCTGTCAACGAATGTGCCAGAAACTGGCTAAATGTAGGCCCAAGTGGCCTCCTGTAATAAGGGCCCAGTTCCTGGCTTAATCCCTTGAAAAAAAACTGAGCTTCCTTTGAAGTCATTCAAAATCTATAATTAAATATGCTAATTCACTGGTCCCTCTATCCTACGATATTTTAAATCACTACAGTTTTTGTTCCATTTCCCTCTATAATCCTAAGACCAGTTAAGAGGTATTGAAAAATTATTTTGAATAACAAAGATTTTTGTGAGTCACAAAATGGCTCTTGATAAATTTGTGTATCCAGTCATCTGTAGACCAATAGACATTATCAGGGACAACAGGATGAAAAAAGATGTACAAGGTCCTCAAATTATATATGTTCCCAGGGTTGCATCTTACCAGTAGAAGAAAGTTTGATACTTCTAGCCTATTTTCACATATAGACAAACTAACCACCAAAATACTGAATGCCTCATAACCTCACGTGCTTTGGGGAAGGGGGTAGTGGATGCACAAGGAGAAAAGTTTCACTTTGAGATGTTTATAATTTAGGAACACCTCTGGCAATCTAATGGTTAGAACTTGGCCTTTCAATGCAGGGGGTACATGTTCACCCCCTGGTTGGGGAGCTAAGATCCCATAAGCCTTGCAGCCAGAAAGTCAAAACACAAAACAGAAGCAACATTGTAACAAATTCAATAAAGACTTTACAAATGGTTTGCATCAGAAAAATACTTTAAAAAAAAGACGTTTATAATCTAGTGAGGGAGAAAAAATTACAAATAACATCATCATAAAATAGCCTTGGTTTGTGTGACATAGGGAATATTTGCAGTTCAGAGGAAAGAGAGCTTAGTTCAGACAAGTGTGTATTCAGTAAAGTCTTTGAGGAAAACTATGTGGAGTGAGACTGGAGAGAAAAAAATATAGTGTCTTCTGTGTGCCAGGAAATATTCTAACTGCTTTATCTCATTAACCTGCTCAAGGTCACACAGTTATTCAGAGCTGCTAAGATCTGGGACAAGAATCCAGATACGTCATTATATGCATTTCTCACTCAGCTACATGCTAGCCTTGAAGGATGGAGAAAACGGATGAGGTGAGAAGAATAACGTGAGTAATAGGAAGAATGATTTTGAAGTGTGCTGTGCTGAAGATATTACTGCAAGAGCAAATATGTTGAGGAGTCATAGGAAAATCATCTCAATAGATACAAAGGGAAGTAACAGATGATATTTGATATTTCTAATCTTGAAAGTCTCAAAGAAGAATTTGGATGTAATAAGGTAGAAATTCAAATCAAATGAGTTACATGGTAAAATGGAGCATACTTGTTTTTCAGAAGCTGATAGGATAATAAGAGGTAAGACAGGAATACAGTCAGTATTGTATACAGAGTGGAACTCGAGTGTAATGATGATAGAAAAAAAAAGGCAATTTCTTTAAATAAGCCAGAATATATGCTCCTCAGTGGAGCTGCATCTCCAACCCTTAGAACAGTGCCTGTATAATAAGTGCTCAATAAAATCATGTAGAATATCATACAGAGTGAATAAAGGAATGAATGGTTACAGAAGATATGTGTGACATCATGGACATAAACTAGACAGAGATTTAACTTGACACTAAGAAAATGGTTTGGAACACAAATGAAATTATTTGTGCTAATAATTAACAACATTTAAATCATTTGTTATCAGTTATCAAACAGGTTTGGTATATTAATAATAAGAAAGCACTTAATGTGACATCAATGACTTTTTAAAATATTAATGTTTGGCCAGAATGGAAAGACACAGGTGATCTCAATCAGTGCTAAATATTAAGGTGTTATTTTACATTCCTATAGATACATATAGCTTCCCAGGTATTTCAGTGGTAAAGAATCTGCCTGCAATGTGGGAAACCTAGGTTTGATCCCTGGGTTGGGATGGTCCCCTGAAAAAGGGAATGGCAACCCACTTCTGTATTCTTGCCTGGAGAATCTCATGGACAGAGGAGCCTGGCAGGCTACAGTCCATAGGGTTGAAAAGAGTTGGATGCAACTGAACACACATGCTTAGACACATACAGCTACCTAACAAACATCATGACTTGATCATTAAGATTAATGATAGCATCAGAATAAAAAAATCTGGTAACTTTGTACAAACTATCTTGGATAAAGGCTTCCAATTTGTTTCTACAAATCAGAAACAAGCATCAGAACAAAAAAATTATGCTGAAAGGTTTTCTTGTTTCTTTTTATTCTGTTTTTTCTTCTATGTGAATATACTAAATTAACAAGAAAAAATATTTTTACACACTTTATATGACACACTTTTCCAAGCATACAATGAAATGCTTACATAAAATCATTTTTAGAATTAAAAATCCAGAATAGAAAATTTGAAATAAAGGATAAAAGTAGTTTTGATTAAAATAAAACATAACACTAGAACCTTCCCAACTACACTGAAAATGAGCCAGTCAATTTTGAAACTTTCTTGATTAGTAAGATTATAGTAAGATTTCTTAATTAGTATGCATAGCCTGTTTTTCCCAGCATGGGTATTTAAACCACATAGAACATTAAAAAAAAAAAAAAAACTATTATGCACAGACACACATACACATGCACCCTATTAAAAACACAAAAGACATGGAAGCAACCTAGATGTCCATCAGCGAATGAATGGATAAGAAAGCTGTGATACATATACACAATGGAGTATTACTCAGCCATTAAAAAGAATACATTTGAATCAGTTCTAATGAGGTGGATGAAACTGGAGCCGATTATACAGAATGAAGTAAGCCAGAAAGAAAAACACCAATACAATATACTAACGCATATACATGGAATTTAGAAAGTTGGTAATGATAACCCTGTATGCGAGACAGCAAAAGAGATACATATGTATAGAACAGTATAGGACCTGTCTCTTATACACATCTAGATGTGTATAAGAGACAGGTCCAACTCTTTGAGACCCTACAGACTGCAGCATGCCAGGTCTCTCTGCTCATTACCAAATCCTGATGTTTACTCAAACTTATGTCCATTGAGTCAGTGATACTATCTAACCATTTCATCCTCTGTTGTCCCCTTCTCCTTCCGCCTTCAATCTTTCCCAGCATCAGGGTCTTTTCAAATGAGTCAGCTCTT
>SJYX01009558.1:67765-79799 GCA_006410675.1 Oreotragus oreotragus | reverse complement strand
GAAAGATTAAGAGGGGAAGGGGCATGGAGGATAGTGAGGTAGAGAGGGGAGTGAACAAGGCAACAGATGATGTCAGAAATGTTAAGTTACAGCACAGGTAGGCAGGATGTTGTCAAATTGTTAGGCTGTTTTTTAATTCTGTGTGTATTTTGACACATCCTCATCAATTTTCTTGTTCCCCTAGGAGGTGCAAACTGCAGGTGCTTGATTTACGGAATACTGGCCAGAACTTCTGGAGCATGTGGTCTGGAGCCAGCAGTTATGAGTGCTCAAGCTTAAGAATGGCACCAGTGGCTGAGCAGAGCTCAACGGCAAAGTGGCACTTGGCTCCACTAAAGATTTTTATAGACCTTTGCCTGAGGAAAAGGACCCTGGATAACTTTCTCACCTACCTTCTTAGGTGGGTGGAGCAGAGAAAAGCATCCGTACATCTCTGCTGTAAGAGGCTGATGATTGTTTCAATGCCAATGGACAATATTGTGAAGGTCCTGAGCATGGTGCAGCTGGACTGTATCCAGGAGGTGCAAGTGAATTGCATTTGGCATCTGTCCACCCTGGCCACATTTGCTTCTCTCCTAGGAAAGATGAGTAATTTGCAGAGACTCTGTCTCTCCCCCATCCACCTGTCTGCCTCCACGAAGCAGGAGCAGGATCACCTTGTCCAAATTACCTCTCACTTCCTGAGGCTTGGACACCTCCAGGATCTCCATCTGGACTCTCCCTCATTCCTTGAAGGCTTCCTGGACCAGATGCTCAGGTAGGAGTGGACCACTAGCTGGGTAACATTAAACACAACCCTAAAATGTCACAAGCATTGTCTCCTTTGTTGCACTCTCCTTAAATGTGATATCCCATAACCACACTAATCTAGATAGAGGGTTAAACTGGTCTAGTGGCTCTTGTCAGAGAAGGCAATGGCACCTCATTCCAGTACTCTCTTGGAAAATCTCATGGATGGAGGAGCCTGGTAGGCTGCAGTCCATGGTGTCGCTGAGAGTTGGACACGACTCAGTGACTTCACTTTCACTTTTCACTTTCATGCATTAGAGAAGGAAATAGCAACCCACTCCAGAGTTCTTGCCTGGAGAATCCCAGGGACGGTGGAGCCTGGTAGGCTGCCATCTATGGGGTTGCACAGAGTCGGACACGACTGAAGCGATGCAGCAGCAGCAGCAGCTCTTGTGAGACACCCTGCTGGGGAGGTACAGAGTGCTGACTGGGATGTTTGCATCCCAGGGTTTATAATTTCCTCCTTTTGTGGAGGTGTCTATGTTGAAATGATAAAAATAGGTAAGGAAAAAGGACATTGAAGTGGGGAAACTACATCAGGTCAGAGCACTCCTGAAGACAAGCTCCATGTTTACAAGGTTTGTGCCCTCAGTAAACCTCTTTTAAACTCCCTATCAGTTCAGTTGCTCAGTCATGTCTGACTTTTGGGGACTATGTGAACTGCAGCATGCCAGGCCTCCATGTTCATCACCAGCTCCTGGAGTTTACTCAAACTCATGCCATTGAGTCAGTGATACCATCCAACCATCTCATTCTCTGTTGTCCCCTTCTCCTCCTGCCTTCAATTTTCCCAGCTTCAGGGTCTTTTCAAATGAGTCAGTTCTTTGCATCAAGTGGCCAAAGTAATGGAGTTTCAGCTTCAACATCAGTCCTTCCAATGAATATTCAGTACTGATTTCTTTTATTTTTTTTCATTCTTTTTTGTTTTTAAGAGCTTCCATTTTACTTTATTTTACTTTACAGTACTCTATTGGTTTTGGCATACACTGACATGAATCTGCCATGGGTGTACACAAACTCCCAAACAGTTGGATCTTCTTGCAGTCCAAGGGACTCTCAAGAGTCTTCTCCAACACCACAGTTCAAAAGCATCAATTCTTCAGCACTTTCTTCATAATCCAACTTTCATATCCATACATGACTACTGGAAAAACCATAGCTTTGACTAGATGGAACTTTATTGGCAAAGTAATGTCTCTGCTTTTTAATATGCTGTCTAGGTTGGTCATAACTCTTCTTCCAAGGAGCAAGCATCTTTTAATTTCATGGCTGCAGTCACCATCGGCAGTGATTTTGGAGCCCAAAAAAATAGTCTGTCACTGTTTCCATTGTTTCCCCATCTATTTCCCATGAAGTGATGGGACCAGATGCCATGATCTTAGTTTCCTGAATGCTGAGTTTTTGGATTGGTAAAAATTACCTGATCCACTATTACCAAAAATGGAAGTCCTCAGTTATTTATTTTTTGACATTTTTGACACTGCATCATCTTATATTTTGTTTGTTTGTTTCTGAAAACTTTCTCAGTGTCTCTTGGAAAGAAGCAAATTCTACAATTAAAATTGCATTAATCAACAAATCAAATCTCCTAGAGTAGAGTAGGGGAGGGAACAAATAACTTAAACTCTCAGACTGTTAACTCATTTATGGGCTTGCATCTGTTCTTATGCTCACCATTAAAGTTCAAGAGTGTATCCAAATGCATCATTAAATAAGTGTTCAGTGTGATGGAAGATAAAACTTGTGGGATGAAATAACATTTCTAAGTGTTCCTTGCTCCCTCTCTACCTTTTCATTAACATCTCCTGAAGTTCTCTTTTATACACCAGACCAAGTTGTTAGACCTCAGTTACCCTCTATAAAGTATAAGCAAGAGCTGTAAATCAGTTCAGTTCAGTCGCTCAGTCGTGTCCAACTCTTTGCAACCCCATGGACTGCAGTGCACCAGGCTTCCCTGTGCATCACCAACTCCCGGAGCTTACTCAAACTCATGTCACCAACCATCTCACCCTCTGTTGTCCCCTTCTCCCCCTGCCTTCAATCTTTCCCAGCATCAGGGTCTTTTCCAGTGAGTAAGTTCTTCACATCAGATGGCCAAAGTATTGGAGTTTCAGCTTCAGCATCAGTCCTTCCAATGAATATTCAGGACTAATTTCCTTTAGGATGGACTGGTGTGATCTTCTTGCAGTCCAAAGGACTCTCAAGAGTCTTCTCCAACACCACAGTTCAAAAGCATCAATTCTTTGGTGCTCAGCTTTCTTTATAGTCCAACTCTCACATCCATACATGACTCCTGGAGAAACCATAGCTTTGACTAGATGGACCTTTGCTGGTAAAGTAATGTCTCTGCTTTTTAATATGATGTCTAGGTTGGTCATAGCTTTTCTTCCAAGGAGCAAGCGTCTTTAATTTCATGGCTATAGTCACCATCTGCAGTGATTTTGGAATCAAAAAAAAAAAAAAGTCTCTCACTGTTTCCCATTTATTTGCCATGAAGTGATGGGACTGGATGCCATCATCTTCGTTTTCTGAATGTTGACTTTAAAGCCAACGTTTTACTCTCCTCTTTCACTTTCATCAAGCGGCTCTTTAGTTCCTCTTCACTTTCTTCCATAAGTGTGGTGTTATCTGCATATCTGAGATTATTGATATTTCTTCCACCAATCTTGCTTCCAGCTTGTAGTTCGTCCAGTGTGGCATTTCCTATGATGTTCTCTGCAATTAAGTTAAATAAGCAGGGTGACAATATAGAGCCTTGATGTACTCCTTTTCTATTTGGAACCAGTCTGTTGTTCCATGTCCAGTTCTAACTGTTGCTTCCTGGCCTGCATAAAAATTTCTCAGGAGACAGGTTCAGGTGGTCTGATATTCCCATCTCTTTAAGAATTTTTGGGCTTCCCTCATAGCTCAGTTGGTAAAGAAGCCACCTGTATTGCTAGAGACGCTGATTTGATTTCTGGGTCAGGAAGATTCTCTGGAGAAGGGTTAGGTTACCCACTCCAGTATTCTTTGGCTTTCCTTGGGCTCAGATGGTAAAAAAAGTCCACCTGCAATGTGAGATAACTGGGTTCAATCCCTGGGTTGAGAAGACCCCCTAGAGAAAGGAAAGGCTACTCACTCTGGTATTCTGGCCTGGAGAATTACATGGACTAAGTCCTTGGAGTTGCAAAGAGTCAGCCATGATTGAGCAACTTTCACTTTAAGAATTTTCCATAGTGTGCTGTGATCCACACAGTCAAAGACTGGCATAGTCAATAAAGCAGAAGTAGATGTTTTTGTGGAACACTCGTGCTTTTTTGATGATCCAACAGATGTTGGAAATTTGATCTCTGGCTCCTCTGCCTTTTCTAAGTCCAGCTTGAATATCTGGAAGTTTACCATTCACCTACTATTGAAGCCTGGCTTGGAGATTTGAGCATTACCTTGCTAGCATGTGAGATGAGTACAATTGTGTGGTAGGTTGAACAATCTTTGGCATTCTCTTTCTTTGGAGTTGGAATGAAAGCTGACCCTTTCCAGTCCTGTGGCCACTGATGAGTTTTCCAAATTTGTTGGCATGTTAAGTGAAGCACTTTCACAGCATCATTTTTTAGGATTTGAAATAGCTCAACTGGAATTCCAATCACTTCCACTAGCTTTGTTCTTGTTGATACTTCCTAAGGCCCACTTGACTTTGCATTCAAGGATGTCTGGCTCTAGCTGAGTGATCACTATTCTTTGGAACTCTGCATTCAAATGAGTATATCTTTCCTTTTCTCCTTTGCCTTTAGCTTCTCTTCTTTTCTTAGCTATTTGTAAGGCATCTTCAGAAAACCACTTTTCCTTTTAGCATTTCTTTTTCTTGGAGATGGTCTTGATAACTGCCTCCTGTACAATGTCATGAACCTCTGTCCATAGTTTTTAAGGCACTCTGTCTATCAGATCTAATCCGTTGAATCTATTTGTCACTTCGACTGTATAAGGGATTTGATTTAGGTCATACCTGAATGGTCTAGTGGTTTTCTCTACTTTCTTCAACTTAAATCTGAATTTGGCAATTAGGGAGTTCATGGTCTGAGCCACAGTCAGCTCCCAGCCTTCTCTTTGTTGACTGTATAGAGTTTCTCCATTATTGGCTCCAAAGAATGTAATCAATCTGATTTTAGTATTGACCATCTGGTGATGCCCATATGTCGAGTCTTCTCTTGTGTTGCTGGAAGAGGATGTTTGCTATGACCAGTGCATTCTCGGCAAAACTCTATTAGCCTTTTCCCTTTTTCATTCTGTACTCCAAGGCCCAGTTTGCCTATTACTCCAGGTGTTTCTTGACTTCCTACTTTTGCTTTCCAGTCCTCTATAATGAAAAGGATATCTTTTTTGGGTGTTAGTTCTAGAAGGTCTTGTAGGTCTTCATAGAAACACTCAACTTCAGCTTCTTCAGCATTACTGGTCAGGGTATAGACTTAGATTACTGTAATATTGAGTGGTTTGCCTTGGAAACGAATGGAGATCATTCTGTCATTTTTGAGATTGCATCCAAGTACTGCATTTCAGACTCTTTTGGTGACTATGAGTGCTACTTCTCTTCTTCTAAGGGATTCTTGCCCACAGAGTAGATTTGATGGTCATCTGAGTTAAATTCACCCATTCCAGTCCATTTTAGTTCACTGATTCCTAGAATGCCCACGTTCACTCTTGCCATCTCCTGTTTGACCACTTTCAATTTGCCTTGATTCGTGGACCTAACATTCCAGGTTCCTGTGCAGTATTGTAGGGCTTCCCTGGTGGCTCTGAAGTTAAAGCACCTGCCTCCAATGCGGGAGACCCGGGTTTGATCCCTGGGTCGGGAAGATCCCCTGGAGAAGGAAATGGTAACCCACTCCAGTATTCTTGCCTGGAAAATCCCATGGATGGAGAAGCCTGGTAGGCTACAGTCCATGGGGTCGCAAAGAGTCGGACATGACTTAGTGACTTCACTTTCACTTTCATGCAGTATTGTTCTTTACAGCATTGGATTTTATTTCCATCATCAGTCACATCCACAACTGTAATACTTTTATATTAAATAAGCCACCTTGGGCCTTAAATATGACAGGGAAAGCTTCAGATGAGTATTTACCAGAGAAAAAGGCACCAAGACTGAATTAACAACAAGAGAGCATTGTTATGTATAGCAGGGTGTGGGACTGAGAAATCTACCTTAGCTTTGCATCCCATAATGATATACCATAAATGGAATATTTTAAACAACAGATGTATATTTCTCACAGTTCTGGTGGCTGGGAAATCCAAGATTAAGGTGTTAGTTGATTTAATTCCTGGTGATGACACTTTTCTTAACTCTACTTAGCTATCTTCTTGCTGTACCTCCCATGGTGGAGAGAGAAAGAAAGCACCTTTTTGTGCCTGCTTTTATTTTTCTCTCCTTTTCCTGGTACCTCTTTTATAAGGGCAGTAGTTCTCCGTGAGGCTTCCCTGGGGGCTCAGTTGATAAATAACTTGCCTACAATACATGAAACCTGGGTTTGATCCCTGGGTTGGGAAGATTCCCTGGAGGAGGGCATGACAACCCACTCCAGTTTTCTTGCCTGAAGAATTCCCATAAACAGAGGAGCCTGGTGGGCTCCAATCCATGGAGTGACAAAGAGTTAGACATGACTGAGAGACTAAGCATGCTGCACAGTGTAATCCTCTGTGGGGGCCCTACCTTCATGACTTTCTCGATCTAAATAATTTCCAAATGCCCAACGTCTAAATGTCATCATATTAGGGGCTTCAACATATAAATTTGGGTTTGCAAACACTTCTTTATAACAGAAACTGTAAGATATGCCTAAGTAAGAACTATCTGAGTGAGGGAGCTTCAAGGGAGCCAGGTTAGCATGTCTAGTCTCTACCATTAGCATATAGTAAGACTATCTGGCTGCCTTGGGTTTGCATATTGTTTGTTGCACTTGAAATAATCTTGTCTTCATAGTATGATTCTGCTTTACTGTGGTGCAGAATCTCTCCTGTGGACACCTCACATTTCTTAGAATGGGCATTTTAAGATACCCCTCACCTACCCCAACAAAGGATCAAGGTTTTTGCAATCCTTTGATGAGTATTGCTAGCACTAAGGTAAAATTCCATTTTTGATCAGATTGTGCCACCAGAATTAATTTGGAAAAAATTGTAATGGTAGCAGCAAAACATACCAACTTGCATTCTATATTAATAAAATTTATACTTTAGTGTTTATATATGTATATAATATTCTTATATATTCACAACTCAATGTTTTTGCCCTTCCAGAATGGAATAAAGAGGGAAGACACACACACACACACACACACACACACACACACAGAGGCAGAGAAAGGTCATTGGGTTAAATGTCAATCAATAGCACAGAAATTCAAAGCATAGAGGGGTAGAATGGGTTATAAGGAAGTGTTTTTGCAAGACATGATTTTATCTAGGTCTTAGGAAGGAGAGTAAGAGGAGGGTCTCTATATATTTCAATCTCTATCAGAGTGGAAAATAGATTTCCAAGGAATATCCAGCAGAATTTCTGTTAGATATTATTGAGTTACATTCCCTAGCCCTGCTGCCAGGCTTGAAAGCTAATAGCATTTTAGTGGATGTAGGCATTTACATTGTCATTCTGCTTATTTAACGTATATGCAGAGTACACCATGCAAAATACCAGGCTGAATGAAGCACAAACTGGAATCAGGATTGCTGGGAGAAATGCCAATAACCTCAGATACACAGATAACACCACCCTTACTGCAGAAAGTGAAGAGGAACTGAAGAGCATTTTGATTCAGGGGAAAGAGGAGAGTGAAAAAGTTG
Source organism: Oreotragus oreotragus (assembly GCA_006410675.1). Taxonomy (NCBI): domain Eukaryota; kingdom Metazoa; phylum Chordata; class Mammalia; order Artiodactyla; family Bovidae; genus Oreotragus; species Oreotragus oreotragus. Next base: position 72,194 of record SJYX01009558.1, on the reverse strand, counting down.
GCTTAAAAGTCAACACTCAAAAAACTAAGATCATGGCATGTGGTCCCAACACTTCATGGCAAATTGATGGGGAAACAATGGAAACAGTGAGAAACCTTATTTTCTTAGGCTACAAAATCACTCCAGATGGTGACTGCAGCCATGAAATTAAAAGATTCTTGCTGCTTGGAAGAAAAGCTATGACCAACTTAGACAGCATATTAAAAAGCAGAGACATTACTTTGCCAGCAAAGGTCTAGTCAAAGCTGTGGTTTTTCCAGTAGTCATGTATGGATGTGAGAGTTGGACGATAAAGAAAGCTGAACATGGAAAAACTGATACTTTTGAACCGTGGTGTTGGAGAAGACTCTTGAGAGTCCCCCGGACTGTAAGGAGATCCAATCAGTCCATCCTAAAGGAAATCAGTTCTGAATATTCATTGGAAGGACTGATGCTGAAACTGAAACTCCAATACTTTGGCCATCTGATGCAAAGAACTGACTCATTGGAAAAGACTGTGATGCTGGGAAAGATTGACGGTAGGATGAGAAGGGGACAACAGAGGATGAGACAGTTGGATGGCATTACCGACTCGATGATCGTGAGTTTGAGCAAGCTCCAGGATTTCATGATGGACAGGGAAGCTTAGCATGCTGCAGTCTATGGGGTCACAAAAAGTCAGACACAACCAAGTCAACTGAACTGAACTGAGGCTTTGCCAATGGTCAAAGAAGGTGATAGGAATTGTGACCAATAACGGAATCGATACTTTACATTTGGCAAGATTGATAAGGAGATGTCCCAGAAATGCAGAAGGGATAAATGCTATTAAGATAAATGTAGAAAATTCCAAAACAGATGTTTTGAATTGCATAGTCATGTGGATGTGACTGTTACTAGTCCAATCAGAGTGCAAATTTAGGGCGGTTATATTGCTCTTCACTGTAATGTCAGAAAATGTCCTGATTCCTACATACATGTTGTGAAATGAAATATTTCCTGCCATCTTCCTGGGCAAGAAATGTCACAGCCACCAGGGATTTTTGATTTTCCAAATGTGAGTGAGGGCTAAGGCCTGTGATCAAGCAGATACCACCACCTCCTACAGTGATGCTGAGGAGCTCAGGTGGGGAGTGGAATGCTGAAGCAGCCACTCACCACATCTGCCATTCCTTACAGTAAACAAGGAATTAAGGATGTAAGCAATCAAGAAATAAGATGTGGCCCCAGATAGCTGTGGTGCATATGAAAGAAATGAATTCAGGTGGCCCAGAGGCTTGCATACATGGAAGAATGCTAAATTTCTTGATACCTGGTTTTCCTTACTTACCGATAAGCTTTGATGTTCAGATTGCCTGCCCACTTTGTTGCAAACTTGTGTATAGCCTGACTCCTTTTCCTGCCTCCTCAGGGCAGTTTTCTTAGTGCTACTGAGATGCTGTCTTCTGGGCTAAGAGTCCTTTACATTCCCACCAAATAAAATATCTCTCTACTTTCAGACTGTGATTAATTTTTTTAGCCAGCAATGTTAAGTGATTGCATAGATAAGAAAATGGCATAGACACCCAAATATATGTGCAAATGAGTTGACAGATCTAAAATTTTGTAAAAATGAAAAGTATCTTAATACACAACCCAATATTTTAGGGAAGGCCATGATGTGCAATGTCACTTCAGTGGTGTCTGACTATTTGTGACCCTATTGACTATATAGCCTACCACATTCCTCTGTCCATGGGATTCTCCAGGCAAGAGTACTAGATGGGGTTGCCATTCGCTTCTCCAGGGGATCGTCTTAACCAGGGATCTAATCGACATCTCTTATGTCTCCAGCGCTGGCAGGTGGTTTCTGTAAATTCTATTTTGAAGTATTTTCCACTACCTTGTCTTCCTTAAAAAAAAAGAGAGAGAGAGAGAGAAAGAGAAAATAGCAGGAATTGCTCCTCTTCTATTGTTTGCTTTGCTATTTTAATCAGATTTAACATTAAGAAAAATATAGCATCCTTTTAAAGGAGGAATCTTTGGTAATTTTAACCACTTTTGAGCTGCTTTCTGGAGAGCCCCATCTGCCCGTCTAGTCCATCTGCTAGTTGTTAACACTTTGTCACTTGACAAACCCAAAGTCTGAACTGAGATAGGGGCAGGAAAGTGAAATCATGGTTTCTGATAATTAAATGTGATTGACGAACAGATACAGATTGGCAAACACACACACACGCAAGATAATTGTATGTCAGTTTGACTGGGACTTGGAACAATTTGGTTCAGGAATATAAAGTCAAAATGGCTACAAGAAGATACACTGAGGCAGATATTCATGATTTTGCTAGGTATTAATTTGTTTAAAAAATAAACTTTTTTTTTTANCACACGCAAGATAATTGTATGTCAGTTTGACTGGGACTTGGAACAATTTGGTTCAGGAATATAAAGTCAAAATGGCTACAAGAAGATACACTGAGGCAGATATTCATGATTTTGCTAGGTATTAATTTGTTTAAAAAATAAACTTTTTTTTTTTAATCTTAGAAGCTGCTGTTCAAATTATTTAATTGTTAAATCATCATTCAGTTAGTTCAGTCAATCAGTCATGTCCAACTCCTTGCAACCCAATGGACTGCAGCATGCCAGGCTTCCCTGTCCATCACCAACTTCTGGAGCTTGCTCAAACTCATGTCCATCAAGTCAGTGATGCCATTCAACTATCTCATCCTCGGTCATCACTTTCTCCTCCTGCCTTCAATCTACCACAGCACCAGGGTCTTTTCCAATGAGTCAGTTCTTTGTTTCAGGTGGCCAAAGTATTGGAGTTTCAGTTTCAGCATCAGTCTTTCAATTATTATTCAGGACTGATTTTCTTTAGGATGGACTCATTGGATCTCCTTGCAGTCCAAGGGACTCTCAAGAGTCTTCAACACCACAGTTCAAAAGTATAAATTCTTTCATGCTCAGCTTTCTTTATGGTCCAACTGTCACATCCATATATGACTACTGGAAAAACAATAGCTTTGACTAGACTGACCTTTGTTGGCAAAGTAATGTCTCTGCTTTTTTACTATGCTGTCTAGGTTGGTCATAGCTTTTCTTCCAAGTAGAAAGAATCTTTTAATTTCATGGCTGTGGTCAACATCTGTAGTGATTTTGGAGCCCAAGAAAATAAAGTCTCTCACTGTTTCCATTGTTTCCCCATCAATTTGCCATGAAGTGATGAGACTGGATGCCACCATCTTAGTTTTTTGAATACTGAGTTTTAAGCCAGCTTTTTCACTCTCTTCTTTCACTTTCATTAAGAGACTCCTTAGATCCTTTTTGCTTTAAGCCATAAGGATGGTGTCATCTGCATACCTGAGGTTTTCGATATTTCTCCTGGCAATCTTGAGTCCAGCTATGAGACTGGATGCCACCATCTTAGTTTTTTGAATACTGAGTTTTAAGCCAGCTTTTTCACTCTCTTCTTTCACTTTCATTAAGAGACTCCTTAGATCCTTTTTGCTTTAAGCCATAAGGATGGTGTCATCTGCATACCTGAGGTTTTCGATATTTCTCCTGGCAATCTTGAGTCCAGCTTATGCTTCTTCCAGCCCAGCATTTTGCATGATTAAGTCTGCATATAAGTTAAATAAACAGGGTGACAATATATAGCCTTGTCTTACTATTTTCCCTGTTTGGAACCAGTCGGTTATTCTGTGTCTGATTCTAACTGTTAGTTCTTGACCTGCATACAGAACTCAGGGTTAGACCACGTGGTCTGGTATTCCCATCTGTTTAATAATTTTCCACATTTTGTTCTGATCCACACAGTCAAAGGCTTTGAGATAGTTAATAAAGCAGAAGTAGATGATTTTCTGAAACTGTTGCTTTTTCTATGATCCAGTGGATGTTGGATCCTTTGGCAGTTTGATCTCTGGTTCCTCTGCCTTTTTAAACTCCAATTTGAACATCTGGAAGTTCACAGTTCACATACTGTTGAAACTTTGCTTGGAGAATTTTGAGCATTACTTTGCTTACATGTCTGATGAGTGCAATTATGTAGTAGTTTGAAGATTCTTTGGCAATGTCTTTCTTTGAAATTGGAATGAAAACTGATCTTTTCCAGTCTTGTGAACACTGCTGATTTTTCTATATTTATTGGGATTTTGAGTGCAGAATTTTTGCAGCATGATTTTTAGGGTTTGAACTAGTTCAACTGGAACTCCATCACCTCCACTGGCTTTGTTTGTAGTGATGCTTCCTAACGCCCACTTGACTTCACATTCTAGGAGGTCTGGCTCTAGGTGAGTGATCACATCATCGTGGTTATTTGAGTCATTAAGATCTTTTTTTGTACAGTTCTGTGTATTCTTGCTACCTCTTCTTAATATCTTCTGCTTCTGTTAAGTCCATACCATTTCTGTCCTTAATTGTGCCCATCTTTGCGTGGAATGTTTCCTTAGTTTCTCTAATTTTCTTT
>SJYX01009558.1:54453-67732 GCA_006410675.1 Oreotragus oreotragus | reverse complement strand
GTAGTCTGAGCATTCTTTGGCATTGCCTTTCTTTGGGATTGGAATGAAAACTGACCTTTTCCAGTCCTGTGGCCACTGCTGAGTTTTCCAAATTTGCTGGCATATTGAGTGCAGCACTTTCACAGCATCATCTTTCAGGATTTGAAATAGCTCAACTGGAATTCCATCACCTCCACTAGCTTTGTTCATAGTGATGCTTCTTAAGGCCCACTTGACTTCACATTCCCGGATGTCTGGTTCTAGGTGAGTGATCACACCATCGTGATTATCTTGGTCGTGAAAATCTTTTTTGTACAGTTCTTCTGTGTGTTCTTGCCACCTCTTCTTAATACCTTCTACTTCTGTTAGATCCGTACCATTTCTGTCCTTTATTGAACCATGTTTGCATGAAATGTTCCCTTGGTGTCTCTAATTTTCTTGAAGAGATCTCTAGTCTTTCCCATTCTATTTTTTTCCTCTTTTTCTTTGCATTGATCACTGAGGAAGCCTTTCTTATCTCTCCTTGCTATTCTTTGGAACTCTGCATTCAAATGGTTATATCTTTTCTTTTCTCCTTTGCTATTTGCTTCTCTTCTTTTCACAGCTATTTGTAAGGCCTCCTCAGACAGCCATTTTGCTTCTTTGTATTTCTTTTTCTTGGGGATGGTCTTGATTCCTGTCTCCTGTACAATGTCATGAACCTCCATCCATAGTTCATCAGACACTCTGTCTATCAGATCTAGTCCCTTAAATCTATTTCTCACTTCCACTGTATAATTGTAAGGGATTTGATTTAGGTCATACCTGAATGGTTTAGTGGTTTTCCTTACCTTCTTCAATTTAAGTCTGAATTTTAAGTCAAGGCTAAAGGCCTGAGAACCAGGGCACCAATTGTGTATGGCCTGGAGTTTCCAGGTTCAGGAACCAGAAACACCAGTTTTCATGGCCAAGGAGCAAAGGAGAGCAGTAGCCCTTGTCCTGTTCAGGCCCCCAGAGGGTAAGGCGATGCCCACCCATACTGGTGAGGGCTGATCTCTTATTCAGTCTACTGATACCACGCTAATCTTCTCCAGGAATTCCTTTGAAGATTCTCCCGGAATTACTGTTTGATCTGAGACCTGGGCATCTCATCTCAGTGAAGTTGACACATAAATGTAACCTCCACAGTGCCTCTAAACAAAATGCAGCCAAATAAAGTTTCCCTGCTAAGGATTCAGAGGCTGCAATTGTTTATTCTGGGGAGGAAGTGGATATAGGGCTGGGATTACAGTCTTAGGCAGAGCTTTGTTTCCCCCACAATGAAGGTAATGATACACACACAGTTTATGGGACTTTTAGTGGGATTCAGTGAGATATTGCTTCTTGAGGGCTTGGCTCTGGAGTTGTTGAGCAAGAGCTTCTTATTATGCAAGACCTCCACAGTGCCTTTTTATCCCCTCAGTCTTCTCCCTCCTAGTGAATAGCCTAAATCTTTATCCTGCTCTTCTCACAACAGGGAAGAAAGCAAAATCCAGGGACTGAAATTGGACTCATATATTACACGTGGTCACCAACGAATCAGGGTTCACCTAAGCTGTTCCAGTAGGCAGTGCAGAGGAGCTGGGGGTGGAAGGAAATAAGAGACTGGATTCATCTTCAGTGATAGACATTCTGAGCTGTAGGTCTCCTAGGCCACCTGCTGGTTGATCAGACCAGAGAATAGAAATAAATTTTCTAATCAAGACTGTATACATTAGAATTTTTAATGAAACTTGCTATTCTGGAACTTCCCTGGTGGTCCAGTGGGTACAACTCCATGCTCCCAATGCAGGGGGCCTGTGTTGAATCACTGGTCAGGGAACTAAATCCCATATCCTGTAACTAAGTGTTCATATGCCACAAATAAAAGATCCCTCAGGTGCACAAGGGAGATCAAAGTTCCCGCACGCATGATTAAGACCCAGCACAGCCAAATAATCAAAATAACAATTATTTTGAAAAAATTGGGCTGACCTGTAAATGCTACTTGAGTACAAATATTTGCACAGTGATGTAAACCTCCAATCCAGCAGATTTCGCCTTTCCCCAGGATGATTGCTGAGGAGCTGGGAGAATGCAAGAAGCAGCCATCTTCCATCCCCTAAGGTGAACAAGGAATGAGGAATTGGTTCCAGAGAGCTGAGGTACATATGTTGCTAAATCACTTCAGTCGTGTCCGACTCTGTGCAACCCCATAGACGGCAGCCCACCAGGCTCCCCCGTCCCTGGGATTCTCCAGGCAAGAACACTGGAGTGGGTTGCCATTTCCTTCTCCAGTGTATGAAAGTGAAAGGTGAAAGTGAAGTCGCTCAGTCGTGTCCGACTCTTAGCGACCCCATGGACTGCAGCCCACCAGGCTCCTCCATCCATAGGATTTTCCAGGCAAGAGTACTGGAGTGGGGTGCCATTGCCTTCTCCATATGTATGAAAGGAATGAATTCAGTGGGCCATCTTCCTATACATAGAAAGCTGAATTCCCTAACTTTGTATCTGTTTATTTTTTTTTTTTAACCTCACAGTAATCTTTGATGTTCAGACTGCCTGTTTCCTTTGTTACAAACTTGTTTATAGCCTGACTTTGCCATTGCCTTCTCCATATGTATGAAAGGAATGAATTCAGTGGGCCATCTTCCTATACATAGAAAGCTGAATTCCCTAACTTTGTATCTGTTTATTTTTTTTTAACCTCACAGTAATCTTTGATGTTCAGATTGCCTGTTTCCTTTGTTACAAACTTGTATATAGCCTGACTTTCCCTGCCACCTCCTTGGAGCAGTTTTCTCAAAGTTTCTGAGATACTGTCTCCTGGGTTTGGGTTCTAAACACTCCCGCCAAATAAAATAACTCTCTGCTTTCACGTGGTGACTAACATTGTAGTCGATAGCTTTCATCTAACACCTGGAACTCAGGTGAGTGGGGACAGGACACTGTGGAGTGGGAAAATGTCTTGGAAGAGCATGTCAAATGACAAGAAATGCACAACATAAAACATAACGAATATGTTTTATTCATTGACTTTACAGAAGATTATAACCAGAAAGGTGTCTTCTCAGATTGCTCTGAGGAACTGTTCAAAAGTTACAAGAGTGGAAAAAAGTTATACTGTGGAGCCAGAGTCCATAATGTCATTTCCTGAAAAAAAAATTTTTTTCAAAAAATTTCAAAAGATTACTGCATATGATAAAAATGACACATCTCAAATTAATGATTTTCATGCTTTTTAAAAATTGTTATTTATCTCTATAATTATATTCACTTATTTACTTTTTTTTTTTTTTGGCTGTGCTGGTTTTTCCTTGCTGAGGGCAGCCTTTCTCTTGTGGTGGAGAGCAGGGTCTATTCTGTAGTTGAAGTGCACTGGCTTCTCGTTTTGCTGGCTTCTCTCATTGCAGAGTGTTATGCCCGCAGTCCGAGTCCCCAAAACTGAGAAAACAAGACATCCACGGCAATGCAAAAGCAAAAAGGGAATTTTATTTCTGACTCGAGTCAGGGCTCCGCCACATCCAACACAGTGGAGTAAAGCAAGAGCCCCGAGCCCAGAATTACAGCAGTATTTATAGGTTTAGAACAAAGACAGAGAGTTAAAAAAAGGATTGGTTGTAAGGGATTCTTGGCATCTACTGACTGGCTAAGTTCCACACATGCACGGGTTTAGGACCCTGTGTCTTAAACAGATTGGTCGTCACCTAATCGGGGTGGTGCCATCTTCTGATTGAGCGGTCATTATGTCATCCCGGAAGGCCTCCGAGCCCACAGAGTCAGAATGACCCAGGAATTTCTTTTTTTTTTTTTTGCTTTTCTCTGTGGCCTCAAGCCTGTCCTGGCAATGGCGTTAGTGGAGTTGTGTGTGTGTCCAACACAGAGCATGGACTCCAGGCCTGTGGGCTCAGTGGTCATGGGTCCCAGGCTCGCATTGAGTGCTCAGTAGCTGTGGGGCATGGGTTTGGGAATCTTCCCGGACCAGGTATCCAACCTGTACCCCTTGCCCTGACAGGTGAATTCTTAACCACTGGACCACCAGGGAAGTTCTTTTTCATGCTTTTTTTATGTGTGGAAAGAGGCAAGAGTCTGGTCTTATTGAACTTAACCGTATGATATGCATCTTAACTACTTCAGAACTCCATCCTGTTTTCTCCTCCTTGAATTCCCCTTGGGGCATACTGTCTTAGGAGGGTGGGGGCCTGCAGGGTTAATGGCTTTTTGGCTGCAGTATCCTTTGTTTACTGAAATAGCCAGTGAAATATTTGTTCTCAAGGAAAAGCTTAAGAGAAAACCGGAAGTGGAATGAGTTCAGTAACTTAGTCATTTCTGAGCTCTGATTTCTGAAGTCTGATTGAGGTCTGAGCAGTCCCTCAACCCCATCTGAGCTGGTAAATTATCAGCATTAGCTAACACGTTCTACCAATGCCAAGCATGTACTGAGTGGTGAAATGCAGTCTGACATGACAGGAGGAGTTTTCCTGTTTGTTTTCTTTTCGTTAAAAAATTTCAGGCTTTCTTTTTGCCTCAAAGTGTAGCTTTGCCTTCCTCCTAAACATTTTGATTTTGACTTTGGCTTATATCATTTAAATGTCTCATCAAGCAGTTTTTATTGTTAATAAAAGACATATAACTGTTTGAAATTCTATATCTTGACATTTAAAGTTTTTACTTTATGCACAAATGGCATTCTTTTTAAAGGTACCTCCTAAATTTTTCCCAGCAAAGTTTAGTTTGGGAACTGAGGATGGAAGCTGTGTTCCACATTAGTCCAAGGGACTCTCAAGAGTCTTCTCCAACACCACAGTTCAAAAGCATCAATTCTTCGGCACTCATGACTAAGATTAAAGGAATGTAAAAAACAACAAAACAGACGTTTGTCCTTTTCTCTTCTTTGAGGGCCCCAGACCCCTTTCGCCTCCAGAGCTCCAGACTACTTATCAACCTACCTAAGAATTAGCCCTCTCACATCTATATTCAGAATAATTTCTTTAAAGTATCATGTGAATATACTCAGGAAGACTGTAGAGTCTTCTATTCAAAAGGAGACTTGGTATATCTCCAGGCGAGTCTTTCTTATTTTAGAGCCAAGATAGCCAGTATCCATCAAGGTGAAATGAGTTACCATGAGCCATTTATAATGATTGTCAGGCACTGATTACACAGTAAGCATCTTTTTGTCTGGTGGAGCTCAGTTCAGTTGCTCAGTGTCCAACTCTTTTCAACCCCATGGATTGCAGCAATCCAGGCTTCCGTGTACATCACCAACTCCCAGAGTTTGCTCAGACTTATGACAATTGAGTTGGTGATGCCATCCAACCATCTCATCCTCTGTCATCCCCTTCCTTCATCCCACCTTCAATCTTTCCTAGCATCAGAGTTTTTCTGAATGAGTTAGTTCTTTGCATCAGGTGGCCAAAGTATTGGAGTTTCAGCTTCAGCATCAGTCCTTCCAATGAATATTCTGGACTGATTTCCTTTAGGATGGACTGGTTGGATTTCCTTGCAGTCCAAGGGACTCTCAAGAGTCTTCTCCAACACCACAGTTCAAAAGCATCAATTCTTTGGTGCTCAGCTTTCTTTATAGTCCAACTCTCACATCCATACATGACTCCTGGAAAAACCATAGCTTTGACAAGATGGACCTTTGTCAGCAAAGTAATGTCTATGCTTTTTAATATGCTATCTATGTGGGTCATAGCTTTTCTTCCAAGGAGCAATCATCTTTTAATTTCATGGCTACAGTCACCATCCACAGTGATACTGAAGCCCAAGAAAAAGTCTCTCACTTTTTCCATTGTTTCCCCATCTATTTGCCATGAAGTGATGGGCCCGTATGCCATGGTTTTAGTTTTTTTGAAGGTTGAGTTGTAAGCCCTCTTTTCACTCTCCCCTTTCACTTTCATCAAGAGGATCTTTAGTTCCTCTTTACTTTAAGCCATAAGGGTGGTGTCATATGCATATCTGAGGTTATTGACATTGAACATCATTTCAAATTATTTTCAAACCTTCTTGCACTACAAGATTCTGAGCTGTGGGAACTCTACATGGGACTTCCACTTGACAACCTAGTGCACCTGACAGATTTTCACTCTAGTTTAAAAGTTTTAGAAAAGGGATGGCTTAAAAACAATCAATGATGAGATAATCTCTTTGAGGGCAACCCATTTCATTGGACAGTTTTAATTGTTAGAATTCATTTATCTTTACAGTAAGGTTTTGTCATTTATATCCAACTAATTTCTCACTTGGTTACCTGAAGATACACAGATTAGTTTTGTTTCTAACTGATAGTATCTTAGACATATGAGGACAGGTTACAATCATTAGAAGAAAATCACTACTTCCACATCCACATTTTCCAAGTTTTCTCTAAGGAGGAAAAATTATTTCAAGCTAACATTATCTCCCCCTTTGAAAGTTTACTGTAAGATTAGGAGTTTAACAGTAACAAATATTCATGCAAGTTCAAGATGCAAACACCTTAATAAAGAGTAATTGGCATGAAAAATATTTATAGACATTAGTTTGAGCCAAGATTATTATGTAATATTAAAATAAGTTGCATTATCTTAGATTTTGCTACTAGCAATTTAGTTTCAAGATTAAGCAAATCATGTTTTCCACTGAAATGTACATCAGTGAGATGACATTTAAAGTTTTATGACCACATTAAACAGAAAATTTGAAAAATATCCTGGAGTCCAGGATAGGCCAAAAGGATGACTAGGATTTCTGGAAGCTATGTTACATGAAGAATAATGTACAGACTGAGAAGTATTGACTAGGGAGAAAAACACCTTAAGAAAGAAACATGGTAAACTGCCTTCAAGTAAATGCAATAGTATTAATTAAAATGAGTTGGACTTAGTTTGTGTCACTTCAGAGAACAGAACTAAGGCCCTCAGTTGGACAGTATTGTAAAATAAAATTTTTCTTAGTATAAATAAGAAATATTTTAAAAAATGTATTGCCTACAGGAGAATGTTTAAGTGCTTCAAATGAAGGCCAGAATGCCTGGCATGACTGGAGTAATAGAGATGTCTTTTGAGGAAAGGTGTCTTTTACATTTCACCTTAAAATCTTAGATGTTAGAATAAGGATTTACCAAGGATCTACTATATAAAGTGTTCCAATAGATTGTGTGGAGTTTCAAAAAGGAGTGTACAACAAGCTTTCAGTCTTAAAATTCTTATACTCTGATTCAGCGGTCAATATTTTCTTATTTTCATGTTTTTATATATGAACATCTACTGTATTATGAGCATTTTGGAGAATGCATGATATTTGATTAAAAGGTTGGGATAATCACAAAGAGCAGGACAAAATGAGGAAAAAATGAATGATAAGGAAAAGAGAAATGGGAACTATTGGGTAGATTGAGTATGGACGTGTGAATACAGATGCTATGATCAGAAGTAAGTTTGTACAGATCACAGGGTTGTTTTAAGAGAGCTGTTACTATCATATTGGGAAGATGATTGTAGATAGATTGTGTTATTACTTGAAAGATATATTTTGGAGGATGAACATTATTTTTACATGGTTAGGAACAATTTTGTGCCTTTGCTTAAACAGATAAATAGTTTGATGAAAATGGTACTGAAATGAGTAAATCTGGATGTGTTTGAGTAATGAAAATCTGCAAAGAGAACAGTGAAATAGACTGCACTCTTGGAAAGAATGGAAGAGATCTCATGGTGGTCAATATGCCAATAAGTCACTTCAACTACTCCAGGTATCAACTATTGCCTTAACACTCATTTAGCAACTTATTTATATCAAATAAGGAAAATTACCACTTTCAAGGCTTTAGCAACCTAGCAACCACAGCAACATAGCAATGTTGTTTATCTTCTCCTTATCCAGCCTAGTGACTCTTGGTTCTGTTGTTTCTTAGACTGAATTAGGAAAAACAAAACAAAATGAAACAAAAAACTATGGGAAACATAGTAATATTACAATTTTCAAACAGAAATGGTTGTTAAATGACTCTTAGAACATATAACTTGTTTTCATCATTAATCAGTGTCTGAAATTGTCAGGAAACATGTGTCTTGTCTCTCCACTATATTTAGAGACTTGGTAAATGTTACGAGTCAGGAGTACACACACACACACACACACACACATATATATCTTTAAACCATCATAATTTCTTCATAATTTCTATTTATCAACCTATTTATCATAGGTTGATAAGTAGGATTTAGTTATATTTACATTTTCTGTGGAGATATAAATGTCAGAAACATTCACATAGTTTTTTAACTTGATCAAATCATACCATTAACTATAATGCAATTCTTTCTTGCTTAGAAAATATGTTACACTTGTTTAATTTCATGTTAAATTTCCTATATTTATAATTTTCTCTCATAGAGGGTAAATCTGAAATATGAATTGTAATGTTTTATACTCCTGAGCTCTATTTTCCTCTAATCTGCTTAGTCCAAATTAATTTGGTTGCAATGTTTGTTTAATTACAGCACTTAAATTTTATAGTTGTTTCTTCAAAGTGAAAGCTTGTTTGATTTTAATTTAAATGGAAGAGAGAATATTTATTGTGCAATTGACTTCTCTTGTAGCAATTGTAATTGCATAGCAAGGCAACTGGTTGATATAATTTCCAGGAAGTTCCAGTTGCCTAACCAGAAATTCCCTTCTACATTGCTTCTTAGGATGACTGAAATGCTAGCATTAATCATCATACATATATTTTTATTTTTCCATAGTAATTAAATTATTATTTTGGTCATTGTATGTGCCCAATTCTTTACCAGTAATTTGATCCAGTGAGAGTAGAATAGCATACAACATGGATAAGAGAGAAAACTTGACATTGAGCAGCTCCTCACTAACTAAACATTAGATTTTTTATGTTATCAAGAGAGAGGAACAAGTTGGTATGAACAGGTTAATCGTGGTGGAATTTTGGAGTGCTCTACATTTGCTGCAAGGTCTGAATTTGTATTCTAGTTTTGTCAGTTGCAGTCCTTAAATATTTTATTTAGTAAGAACTAAATAAGACAAGGTCTGCCTCAGCTTTCACCCTCCATGGTGTTGGTGGTGGTGGTTTAGGTGCTAAGTCATGTCTGACTCTTGTGACCGTATGGACTGTAGCCTGCCAGGCTCCTCTGTTCTGGGATTCTTCCAGAAAGTATACCGGAGTGGGTTGCCATTTCCTTCTCCACACCCTCCATGGTGGGGCTACTTAGTGCCCATAGATTTCAGGGTTGACTTTCCTCTATTGTCTGAAAACACCTTGCTATACATCGAATAGTTGTACATGTATAAACACATTAGTTTTAGTAGTACCATTGTAGTTTGTGAGAACATGTGCCATGTCTAACATATGTACTAGACATGATCAGTCTCAGACTTAAATACAAACAGAATTCATTTATATTCCATATTTTAAAAGTCATTAATTTTTATTATAAAAATAATGCCTGCTTATGATAGAGCATTTGCTATCTAAAAAATAGACAAAAAGTCAAGCTTCTGTCACTCAAACCAACATAATCTTTAGAGATTTCCTGTGAAAATATGTAGTTTGTTTGTTTTAACATGGCTGTGACCATACTTTGCATTATGTTTAATTCTGACTTTTTCATTTAACATTGTAACATAAGGATGTTTTTGTATTATTTTAACCTTAAAGAAACATCATTTTTAGTAATTTCATAAAATTTTAACCCTCAAATATGTCATAATCTACTTATAAGTCTCATGAAAAAGAAAGAGTCTATGATTGCTGCCATTTTAACTTGCTGTTTTGTGAGCGTATTTTAATTTTTCTTGTGTTAGAGTATATCTGGCTTTATAAGCATAACACTTTTCCTGAAGCATATTACAGGTACAGGTATTCTTCACATATTCATTCTAAAATAGAAAATACTTAAGTGGTCCTTTTTATATGCAGGTACAGTTATAAGTATTTCAGATATATTTATTCAATGAAATTTTAGTAAAGTATAAATTTTGCCCATTGTTGTTAGATTCACTCATCTAATTTCCAATTGCTCAAAAATCCTTCATCTCCTGCCTCAGCAGTCCAGTGAACTTATTTTATCCTCTTCTTTCAAACTTAGGTTGGGTTAGAGAGAATATTTTAGGTCAACTGTAGTGGTAACAGCATCAGGAAATAGTATCTTGTGACATAATTTCCCACTAATGAGAGATTTAGAACAATAGTTCTTTGTTCCCAATTCTCGCCTATAAAATAGAAAACATAATTAGATGAGCATCTTTTATGGCTTACTATGAAACAGAATAACTTTGGGGACTGTTTATATTTCTCTGCTTTTTACATATAATTAAGACTGAGATCTGGACATTTATGCTTATTAAACATGAATGAATGTATTCTCATCAAGTGGTCCCAGTGGTCCTCAAACTTGTTCCATATTGCAGTCATCTGAGAGGCTTTATAGATTCTGAACCTTTAGTCATACCTCTAGAGATTCTCATTTCATTGGTTTGGGATTTTTTTTCTCTGGGTATCAGTACTTTTTAAATTTTCCCAGGGGATTCTACTCTGTAACTACTGAGCTATATTGAAGCTAACCATATGACCACTGTTTGTGGATAAGTTTGGAAAAATGTCAAGAAATTTTCTTTTTTCATTACTGAGAATTTACACTTTTACATAATTAATTCAAAATACTGCAATGAAATATGACATTTAGATTATGGATAACAGTGGTTGTCCAAGGTCTTCTTCACATTATTGTTTATTCTGGGCATATCCAAACTTATACAAATCATTTTGAGAATGTTACATAATTTCTCAGTGCTTAAAATTTTATCTGTAAAGTATTTGGAGTTTAATAAAATTCATAATTTAACCCACTACCATCTCATAAAATCAAAATGTAAATATAGCTTATTAAATAATTACATTTTTAGAAAAACTGAATATCCTAAGACTACATTTAAGGGCAGAGTCTAGCGCTGCTTATTTAAAACTGAATTCAGTTAGAAGACTTGGGTTTGTGCATTTGAAGCTGGAATCTTCAATAATCAACTTATCAAAAAACTAATTTATATCCTACGTTGGTGTGTAAGAAAGACACTATTCTGTGCTATGGAGAATACCAAACTGAAGAAAATTAAATTCCTGTCTTGGAGTAATTTATAATCTTACTTGATGATATAACTTAAACATGAAACATAAGTTAGTAAATGCCAAGTGGCAACTGCTATATAAATTTAGAACAGCAAGGCTAATAGGTGGACAAAGGGTAATTAGAGATGACTTAGAACAGTGCTATCTTATACAGTTCAAGTTACCTGTATAAGAACCCCTGAAATGCTTATTAAGAATTTAGATTCTTAAGGCACATCTAGCCCTACTCAATCATTCTCTCTGGACTGGGGCATGAGACTCTGCCTTCAAAAACAGAGTCTTCAAGTGTTTATTATGTACACAAAACCTGGGTACTGTTCATATAACAAAATCAATATTAGCTAGGCCTTAAAAGACAGGTTGGAGTTATATAATAGCAGTTAAAATTTATTGAATTTTAGATACTGTTTCTAATGACTTGATTATTACCTCACTTAATCATACTCCCTAACTAAAGAATATCAGTTAGGTACTTTTATTATTATCTTTATTTGGCAGATAAGGAAACTGAGGCATAGGGAACCTAAGCAGCTTGTCCAAGGTCACACGGCTGGTAAATGTCAGTGTCAAGATCTAGGACCAGGCAGTCTGCTCCAGACCCTACACACTAAACCACTTTTTCTCTAAATAAAAAGGAAGAGCACATTGATTCATATGGGCACATGAATGAATTACATGCAAACAAAATTCATGAATATCCTGGAAAGTAAGCACTTTTATTTGAAAGTTATGGTTCAGTCCCTAGATACACAGCTCACCCTAGCATGTCACCTGAGGATTGAGAAGACATGATTAAAAGTTTTAATTTTATGCCCTGATCCTGAAGTCAAGCTTTCCAGGGGTGAAGAGTTTAGCAGATCTGTTGTAAAGGATCCCTGAGTCAAAGGAATATTTAACAAGACTATAGATTATCAAGAGGCTGCTATTACCTATATGATCCATAGGACCTATTTGATACTGTTACAGTGGATTCCAGAAGGAGAAACCAGATGTATGCACAAAAACAGAGCAATGTAATTAACCACTCTTTCCTCTCTCTTTTGAGGCCGGAATCAGGTAGACTTATGGTAAACACAATCTTTTCTTCAGAGGGCAGATTTAACATTTTGGAGGTATTTTCAGCTTGAACAAGTATTATATTTTTGTGGAATTCTGGGCAAGATCATGGGAAATGATGAAAGGCTGGCACGTTGCAGGGCAGCAGCAGTCTTGAGGATGGTAAGTGGGGCAGAACTAAAGCTGGTGGCAGAGGTGCTGCTGGTACCGAGCCAGCTGGATCAGCCTTGCTTTCTTCCTGTGCTGTGAAGCAGCCTACAGCACTGGAAGTAATCTCTGAACAGGCAAATGCACCAAAGTGAGACAGAATCAATCAGATGGACAATGTTGCCAGGCACATTGAAACCTCCTTTAATTTGGTGATTTGCAAGGACTATTTCTTTTACTTGGATATTCTCATTGGCCTCTGAAATACACTCTTCTCGACACTGGAAAAAACAACTGTTATAAATTCCATATGAAATATGAAGCACATCAGACAAAAACTAGATAGTTAATGTGACATTTGGCATTACTATTTATATATATCATATCTAATCTGGACCCCTCAACAGGTGCTATCTGCAGTCATATATTATTTTAAAATATAGGTCTTATTATTATTCTAGTATGGCGAAGCCAACAGATCAGGAGAAAATTGCCATTGAAAAGACAGTTACTCACAGTTCCCAAGAGAAGGGGTTACATCATACCACACAGGTGGCATTGGGATGGATCAAGAGGCAGAGGAAGCCAGGGGAAATGTGGGTAAGAGTCTTTATTGTGCTTTATGACAGAAGCAATGATTTAGGTTATACCATTCAGGTATGACCTAAATCAAACCCCTTATGACTATACAGTGGAAGTGAGAAATAGATTTAAGGAACTAGATCTGATAGACAGAGCACCTGATGAACTATGGGCGGAGGTTTATGACATTGTACAGGAGACAGGGATCAAGACCATCCCCATGGAAAAGAAATGCAAAAAAGCAAAATGGCTGTCTGGAGAGGCCTTACAAATAGCTGTGAAAAGAAGAGAAGCGAAAAGCAAAGGAGAAAAGGAAAGATATAAGCATCTGAATGCAGAGTTCCAAAGAATAGCAAGAAGAGATAAGAAAGCCTTCCTCAGTGATCA
>SJYX01009558.1:43089-53498 GCA_006410675.1 Oreotragus oreotragus | reverse complement strand
AAAAATAAGAGACTTTAAGAAAATACATCTACTTCTGCTTTATTGACTATGCCAAAGCCTTTGACTGTGTGAATCACAATAAACTGGAAAATTCTGAAAGAGGTGGGAATACCAGAGCATCTGACCTGCCTCGTGAAAAAGTTGGCTTAAAGCTCAACATTCAGAAAACTAAGATCATGGGATCTGGTCCCATCACTTCAGGGCAAATAGATGGGGAAACAGTGGAAACAGTGTCAGACTTTACTTTTCTGGGCTCCAAAATCATTGCAGATGGTGATTGCAGCCATGATATTAAAAGACACTTACTCCTTGGAAGAAAAGTTATGACCAACCTAGGTAGCATATTCAAAAGCAGAGACATTACTTTGCCAACAAAGGTCCGTCTAGGCAAGGCTATGGTTTTTCCAGTAGTCATGTATGGATGTGAGAGTTGAACTGTGAAGAAGGCTGAGTGCCAAAGAATTGATGCTTTTGAACTGTGGTATTTGAGAAGACTCTTGAGAGTCCCTTGGACTACAAGGAGATCCAACCAGTCCATTTTAAAGGAGATCAGTCCTGAATGTTCTCTGGAAGAAATGATGCTAAAGCTGAAACTCCAGTACTTTGGCCACCTCATGCGAAGAGTTGACTGACTGGAAAAGACTTTGATGCTGAGAGGGATTGGGGGCAGGAGGAGAAGGGGATGTCCGAGGATGAGATGGCTGGATGGCATCACCAACTGGATGGATGTGAGTCTGAGTGAACTCTGGGGGTTGGTGATGGACAGGGAGGCCTGGCGTGCTGTGATTCATGGGGTCTCAAAGAGTCGGACATGACTGAGTGACTGGACTGAATTGAACTGAATAAGTGAGACAGGTAAGCTGACTGTTTAGGGTTGACTAAATGAATAATTTCATCTGACTCTAGGGAATAGGACATAGCCTTGATTGCCTGATACTTAGCACAAGGGTGACTAGAATGAGAAAATATTGGTCTAGCATATAAAAAACCCATAGAGGAAGATGGTGCTAGTTCTGGATTGATTAGTGTGCATATGAAAAACATGCTCTGAGTGCCAATTTCCTACATCTGGGGATTAACTTGCCCCAGAAGGACCAGTCTCTCCAGCATCATCAGGGCTCCAGATGTCAAAAATCAGAAAATACAAAAAATAAAAATGCATAATTATTTTTAGTTTTTTTTAAGGATCTTCCATACTGTTCTCCATTGTGGCTGTATCAGTTTACAGTCCCACCAACAGTGCAAGATAGTTCCTTTTTCTCAATATCTTCTCTAACTTTTATTGTTTATAGATCTTTTGGTAGTGGACATTCTGACTGATGTGAGGTGATACCTCATTATAGTTTTGACTTACATTTCTCTAACAGTTAGTGATGTTGAGCATCTTTTCATGTGTCTCTTGGTCATTTATATATCTTATTTGGAGTAATGTCTGCTTAGGTATTCTGCCCATTTTTTTAATTAGGTTGTTTTTATTTTAATTTTGAGTTGCTTGAGCTGTTTGTACATTTTGGAGATTAATGTCTTGTCAGTTGCTTTGCTTGTAAATATTTTCTCCTATGCTGAGGGTT
The DNA here is from genome assembly GCA_006410675.1 of Oreotragus oreotragus. Lineage (NCBI taxonomy): Eukaryota > Metazoa > Chordata > Mammalia > Artiodactyla > Bovidae > Oreotragus > Oreotragus oreotragus. The sequence goes on along the minus strand of SJYX01009558.1, from coordinate 51,927 downwards.
GTCTATGACCCAGAAATTCCACTACTCGTCATATACCCTGAGAAAATATAATGCAAAAAGACATGTGTATCCCAGTGTTCACTGCAGCACTGTTTACAATAGCCAGGACATGGACTTGGACTTCTCTGGTGGCTCAGACGGTAAAGAATCTGCCTGAAATGTGAGAGACCAGGGTTCATTCCCTGGGTTGGGAAGATGCCCTGGAGGAGGGCATGGAAACCACTTCAGTATTCTTACCTGTAGAATCAACATGGACAGAGGAACCTGGCAGGTTATAGTCCATGGGGTCACAAAGAGTCAGATGTGAATGAGTGGCAAAGTATAGTGCAGGACATATATGTCCATCAACAGATGATTGTCCTAAATGTCCATCAACAGATGATTGTGATGGTTGGATGGCATCACTGACTCAATGAACATGAGTTTGAGTAAACTCTGGGAGTTGGTGATGGACATTGAGGCCTGGCGTGCTGCCATCCATGTGGTCTCAAAGAGTTGGACACAACTGAGCATCTGAACTAAACTGAAGGTAGAATTGTCTACTACATCTGCAGTCAAGGAAATGTTTTATGTTTGTGCTGTTCAGTACAGTAGCCACTAGTCACGTTTAGACACTGAGGACTTTGAATGGTGGTTAGTACAAATGGGCAACTGAATTTTAAATTAAAAAAATTATATAAATTTTGATTTAAATGGTTACATGTGGCTAGTGACTACTGTGTTGGACAGTGCATTCTGGAGTGTATATCCAAGAGTGGAATCGTTGGGGCATAAGACTTGTACATATTTAACTTTTGTAGCTATTATCTGTTTTCTAGAGTGATTTTAACAATTTACTCCACAGGCAGTTCATATAATTTAAACAAGAGTTTCCAAACTCTTGGCATTGTCAGATTGTTTAATTTTAGCTATTCTTGTGGGTCTGCAGTGGTCTCTCATTGCTTTTCTAATGAGCTTTCCATATTATTCATGATGTGGTATACCTTTGTTTATGCATGAGTGAGTGAAGTCGCTCAGTCGTGTCCAACTCTTTGCGACCCCATGGACTGTAGCCTACCAGGCTCCTCTGTCCATGGGATTTTCCAGGCAATAGTACTGGAGTGGATTGCCATTTTTTTCTCCATTGTATATGCATATGGCTATTTGAATTTCCTCTTATGAGAAGTATCAGTTTAGATCTTTGGCTTATATGTTACTGTGTTATCTGTCATGTTCTTATCGATTTATTGGTGTTCTCTAGAATCATATATTCCAAATACAAGTTCTTTGTTGATTATATATTTTGCAAATATCCACCCACAGAAAGGTTTACACAATGCTGATATCCAAATCTTATTCCAGATCAATTAAATCAAAATTTCTGTGGGTAGAGTCAAGACACTTTAAAAAGTGTCCCAGGTGATATTAATCTGACTGTGAGAGAAATAGATTAGAGTTTAGTGTAAGAAATGATATGTTAACTATCAAATCGATCTCTCTGGAGCAGTTATGTTAATGGATATGTGGACCATCTCTGGAGTCACATGGTCTGAGTTTGCACCCAGACTTTGATGGACTTTAGACTTAACTTACTTCAGTTTTTTTTTTTNTTGAGAAATCTGCATGCAGGTCAGGAAGCAACAGTTAGAACTGGACATGGAACAACAGACTGGTTCCAAATAGGAAAAAGAGTACATCAAGGCTGTATATTGTCACCCTGTTTATTTAACTTATATGCAGAGTACATCATGAGAAACACTGGGCTGGAGGAAACCCAGCTGAAATCAAGATTGCTGGGAGAAATATCAATAACCTCAGATATGCAGATGACACCACCCTTATGGCAGAAAGTGAAGAGGAACTAAAGAGACTCTTGATGAAAGTGAGAGAAGAGAGTCAAAAAGATGGCTTAAAGCTCAACATTCAGAAAATGAAGATCATGGCATCCGGTCCTGTCACTTCATGGCAAATGGATGGGGAAACAATGGAAACAGTGAGAGATTGTATTTTCTTGGTCTCAAAAATTACTGCAGATAGTGACTGCAGCCATAAAATTAAAAGACACTTGCTCCTTGGAAGAAAAATTATAACCAATCTAGACAGCATATTAAAAAGCAGAGACATTACTTTGCCAGCAAAGGTCTGTCTACTTAAAGCTATGGTTTTTCCAGTAGTCATGTATGGGTGTGAGAGTTGGACTATAAAAAAAGCTGAGCACCAAAGAATTGATGCTTTTGAACTGTGGTGTTGGGGAAGACTCTTGAGAGTCCCTTGGACTGCAAGAGGATCCAACCAGTCCATTCTAAAGGAGATCAATCCTGACTATTCATTAGAAGGACTGATGGGTGAAGCTGAAACTTCAATACTTTGGCCACCTGGTGCGAAGTACTAAGTCATTTGAAGAGACCCTGATGCTGGGAAAGACTGAAGATGGGAGGAGAAGGGGACAACAGAGGATGAGATGGTTGGATGGCATCACTGACTCAATGGACATGAGTATGAGTAAGCTCTGGGAGTTGGTGATGGACAGGGAAGCCTGGCATGCTGCAGTCCATGGGGTTGCAAAGAGTTGGACACTACTGAACTGAGCTACTGAACTGAGCTACTGAACTGAACTGATGAGCCTATTGCCATTTTCTTAATTGTTTGAGATTGATTTTGTAGATCTTTTTCCTTCTCTTCTATTTTTTGGCTATATAAATCCCTTTAACATTTGTTGTAAAGCTGGTTTAACTTTTGCTTGTCTGAAAACCTTTTTATTTCTCCATCAGTTTTGAATGAGATCCATGCTTGGTACAGTAATCTTGGTTGTACATCTTCCCCTTTCAGTACTTTAAATATATCCTGCCATTCCCTTCTGACCTGCAGTTTCTGCTGAAAGATCAGCTGTTAAATGTATAGGATTTCCATTTTATGTTACTTGTTGCTTTTCCCTTGCTGCTTTTAATATCCTTTCTTTGTGTTTAGTCTTTGTTAGTTTGATTAGCATGTGTCTTGGCATGTTTCTCCTTGGGTTTATCCTGTATGGGACTCTTTGTGCCTCTTGAATTTGATTGATTATTTCCTTTTACATGTTGGGGAACTTTTCAACTATAATCATCTTCAAAAATTTTCTCATTCCCTTTCCTTTTCTCTTCTTCTTCTGGGACCCCTATAATTTAAATTGGTGCATTTGATATTGTCCCAGAGGTCTCTGAGACTCTCTGAGACGATCCTCAGTTCTTTTCATTCTTTTTACTTTATTATGTTCTTCAGAAGTTATTTCCACCATTCTATCTTCCAGCTCACTGATTGTTCTTCTGCTTCAGATATTCTGCTGTTGATTCCTTCCAGAATATTTTAAATTTCAGTAATTGTGTTGTCTCTGTATGTTTATTCTTTAATTCTTCTAGGTCATTGTTAACTGATTCTTGAATTTTCTCCATTTTGTTTTTAAGGTTTTTGATCATCTTTACTATCATTATTCTGAATTTTTTTCAGGTAGTTTGCCTATTTCCTCTTCATTTATTTGGATTTCTATGTTTCTAATTTGTTCCTTTATTTGTGTAGTATTTCTCTGCCTTTTCGTTCTTACTTTTCAACTTATTGTGTTTGAAGTCTCCTTTTCCCAGATGTCAAGGTTGATTTCTTTCTTCCTTTTGGTTTCTGCCGTTCTAAGGTTGGCCCAGTGGTTTGTGTAAGCTTTGTATAGGGTGAGATTTGTGCTGAGTTTTTGTTTGTTTGTTTGTTTGTTTTTCCTCTGATCAGCAAGGCTAAGTGAGGTGGTAATCCTGTCTGCTGATGATTGGGTTTGTATTTTTGTTTTGTTTGCTGTTTAGATGAGTCATCCTGGACAGGTTGCTACTGGTGGTTGGGTGATGCTGTTTCTTGAATTCAAGTGGTTTCCTTTGTGTGAGTTCTCAATATATGATACTTCCTATGGTTGGTTCTCTGGTAGTCTAGGGTCTTGGAGTCAGTGCTCCTACTCCAAAGGTTCAGGGGTTGATCTCTCCCTGCAATATCCCACAGCACTGTGCTGATCTCTGGATCTGTTGTGGGGAAAGCTCAGATTCTAATCTGGTCCTGTTCCTGTATGTTCTTGCCTCCAATGTCCCCTGCTATCAGAACTAGTGTATTTTCTTTTGTGGGAGCTCTGAATGTCCTTTTCTATAGACCATAGACAGAGTCCGCCTACTTGATTGTGTGGATTTAATATGCAGTTTGTACAGCTGGTGGGAAGATTTTTGTGTCTTCTTCCTTAGCCACACTGCCATTGGGTTTCAAGTGTGGTTTTATTTCTACTTCTACATGTGGATGTCCACTGGGGTTTGCTCCTGAGGCTGCCTTGGAGGACTTGGGTTTGTCCCTGTGAGGGCCAGGTGTGGAGGTGGTGCAGCTGCTTGGGTCACAGGAATTCTGGCAGCACCAGGTACTCAGGGGAGTTGGTGGCTAGGGCAGCAGGAAATACAGTGCTCTAGAAGGGTATGGCAACCAGTATTGGCCAATACACTCCAGTACTTTTGTCTGGAGAACCCCTCTGGCAGAGAAGCCTGTCAGGCCACAGTTTACAGGGTTGCAAAAAGTTGGACATGACCAAAGAAACCCTGTGTCCATAGACACAAGATTTTTTTTTTTGCCCGTGGCAGCTCTGCCCCAGTGAGAGTTGAGTATGAAGGTGGCACAGCTGCTTGGCTTGCAGGGACCCTGGCAGTGCAAAGTGTACAGGGACGTGGACTGCCTTCACTGCAGGAGTTATGGCCCTATCAGAGTCTTTTTTTGGGCCTCTTGTAGGTGGCGATCAGAAGGCCTCTGATTAGCCTTTCTCTGTAGCTTTGCCTATTCAGGCACTTAGAGAGCTCTCTTGCCTGGGATCCTTCTCTGTTGTTCAATGTGTCAGGCACATAGAGGGGGCCCCCCTGGCTGGGGTCCTGCTCTGTAGATCAGCACATTAGGCTCTTAAAGGAGCACCCTGGTGGAGTCCTACTCTGTAGTTCAGTGAGTCAGGTGTTTGGTGGGCCAGCCTCTCTATTGTTCAGCGGAACATGCTGGCATGTGGGGAAAGAGAGGCTATGGTGAAGGCTCCACCCCCTACACATGACTCAATAGTATTGCCTTGCTTCCATGGCTGCCCAGCTTTCCACCACAGGTGTTTCCCACCACGATCTCCTCCTTCACATCCCCTCAATCCATCTCCCCGCAGTCAACAGCAACCTTTGTCCAGGGATTGCTCCACAATCCCTAAACCCCAGTTCCTATCTGCTGCGCCTTCCAGGGGACCTGTGTCCCTGTCCAGGATATGTATGGCTGAGCAAGGACTGTTTGATTCTCATTCCATTTAAGCTGCCACAGATCAGCTGTTTCATTCTCAGCCTTAAATGTTTCTCCTCTGACTCAGACAATTGCCCCAATGTGGAGACTGTACCCCTGCTTCAGTTCCCCAACCTGCAGGTCCAGTCCTACTAACACTCCTGTTTTCCCCCTCATTCCTTTGTCCTACCGAGTCTTGCATGGTTCTATATATTCTTTTCCACTGGTCAGGTACTCCTGTCCACTCTTAGCTGGTGTTCTGCACTCACTTCTGTGTCTGAAGGTGTATTTCTGATGTATCCATGGAGACAGATGTACTCCATGTCCACCTGCTCTGCCATCTTGTCCTCCTCCTGTCTTTGTTACTTACTGGCTGGGTGTGTGCTTAGTCGCTCCTTTGTGTCTGACTCTTTGGGACAGCATGGACTGCAGCCTGCCAGGCTTCTCTGTCCAGGCAAGAATACTAGAGTGAGTTGCCATGCTCTCCTCCAGGGGATCTTCCCAATCCAGGGATCGAACGCAGGTCTCCTGCATTGCAGGCAGATTGTTTACCGACTGAGCCACCAGGGAAGCCTGGGTATTCTTAGGCCTTAAGTCTGGCTGGGCCAGTCAATCAGTCAGTTCAGTCGCTCAGTCGTGTCCGACTCTTTGTAACCCCATGAATCACAGCACGCCAGGCCTCCCTGTCCATCACCAACTCCTGGAGTTCACTCAGACTCACATCTATCAAGTCAGTGATGCCATCCAGTCATCTCATCCTCGGTCGTCCCCTTCTCCTCCTGCCCTCAACCCCTCCCAACATCAGAGTCTTCTCCAATGAGTCAGCTCTTCGCATGAGGTGGCCAAAGTACTGGAGTTTCAGCCTTAGCATCATTCCTTCCAAAGAAATCCCAGGGCTGATCTCCTTCAGAATGGACTGGTTGGATCTCCTTGCAGTCCAAGGGACTCTCAAGAGTCTTCTCCAACATCACAGGTAAAAAGCATCAATTCTTCGGTGCTCAGCTTTCTTTATAGTCCAACTCTCACATCCATACATGACCACAGGAAAAACCATAGCCTTGAGTAGATGGACCTTAGTCGGCAAAGTAATGTCTCTGCTTTTGAATATGCTATCTAGGTTGGTCATAACTTTTCTTCCAAGGAGTAAGCGTCTTTTAATTTCATGGCTGCAGTCACCATCTTCAGTGATTTTGGAGCCAAAAAAAACAAAAACAAAAACAAAGTCTGACACTGTTTCCACTGTTTCTCCATCTATTTCCCATGAAGTGATGGGACCGGATGCCATGATCTTCATTTTCTGAATGTTGAGCTTTAAGCCAACTTTTTCACTCTCCTCTTAGCCTCTACTATTTCTATTTCCCTTTTCAGTTAATGTTAGTATATTGAAAATAAGCTAGCTAATTCTCTAATAAATATTGGTACTATTTATTTGTATATAATGAATGACTTTAACAAATCCTTGAACCTGAGATGAAAGTGAAAACTTTCTGCAAAATCCCCTCTTGCTTCACTCCTTTAAGGACTCTTCTTATAGGGGAGTGTGTTTACATTAATCACACCCATATAATACAGAATAAATTCCCTATTTTAAGATCCTTAATGTAATCATACATTCAAAGTCTTTCATCATGTAAAGTACCATATTCAGAGGTTCTGAGGATCAGAATGTGGACATCTTTGGGGAGCTGTTTTTGTGATTATGATACCAAATTATGCTGAAACTTTAATTTTGGGTATAAAATTCTAGATTACAATTTGTGAATCTGTAATTGCCAAAATTTCTGAATAGAGTTCCTTCCAGTGATATGTTTAGAGATCTCTTGGTTATTTCCACAAGCTCAGCAAAAGCCTACCACTGTTTGCAGAGCAAATGCTCTTTCCTTATATGTGGGACTCTATCCTATAGCACAGCTCTATGTTGGGGTGCCAGATCATCCAAGATAGTCAGCATTTAGTTTTCTTTTATAATCTATGCCAGTGGGACTGTTTAAAATTCACCTCCTTCCTGGGGTGGGGGAAATAGCATCTTCATTAGGGTCTGAAAATACCATACTTTCTGAAAACAGAATTCAGCCCTCGTTTTGAATATTTCATCTCAGAGTTTTTCAGCTTAAAATATTTCATATGTATATTAGATGTACCAGGCAATGGCACCCCACCCCAGTACTCTTGCCTGGAAAATCCAATGGACGGAGTAGCCTGGTGGGCTGCAGTCCATGGGGTCGCTAACAGTCGGACAGACTGAGCGACTTCACTTTCACTTTTCTCTTTCATGCATTGGAGAAGAAAATGGCAACCCACTCCAGTATTCTTGCCTGGAGAATCCCAGGGATGGGGGAGCCTGGTGGGCTGCCGTCTGTGGGGTCACACAGAGTTGGACACGACTGAAGTGACTTAGCAGTAGCAGCAGTGATTAGTTTGGGTGGGATCTGAAGAGCACTTGCTGGCTTGGCTTCTTAAAGAGAATCATTGATTTTTTATGGTTGGATCATATTCTGCCCTAGGCATTACACTAGGTCAATTGTGCGAATTACTGAAGTCATTAACAAAGTTAAGTGGGTTGGATTCTTAGGGAAACAGCATTTTTGGAGTAAAAGATAAGTTTGAAGTCTAGACCTAATACCCTCTGGCTGTGTGTCCCTTGGTAATGTATTTAACCTCTCCGAACCTTACTTTTCTTATCAAGTAATTGAGGGTATATAATAATCCATTTCCCAAGGAAGAAGTAATTAAGGAGTGCATAAAATAGTATATGTAATATGTCATCTAGCAACTGACATATTGTAGGGGCTTAGTGAACAGTTGCCATTTTAGATTAATTACTTGAAAATCCTCCCCTTTCATTCATGTGTCAGAATTTCTTCCTATGGTACTGTGTCATTTAAACTAACATAGAGAATGACATTATTTCTTCCATCTAAAAGTGGCTTTCACTTAAAGTGTACTTACCCCTTCATAGAGCATCTATTTCTGTTCCTCATTCATGTTAACATTTTCTAAAGAGTAGCCTAGACTTTCTGTCGCTAATTGTTGTTCTGTTTATCTATTTCTCTCTCACTGAGGCACAACTTATACTTATCTGTCTTAAAATTTATCCTTTTTGTATGCACAACTTGATGCTTTTAGTGAAGAAATGTTCATGAAATTACACTGTTGAATGAGGTGCCCATGGAATCAGGCTGAGGCTGAGATGTGCTTGACTTCTTCCTCTTTCTTATCTTGATTCTTCCGTTCATTTACTGCTTGCTCTTGGGAACACTTACTTACTAAATCACTCCCACTTAAACTCTTGGCTCTGTGTCACTTTCTGGGAGGACCTAATCTCAACAGATGGCCAAATGTCAGAACTTGTCACAGTCAGAGTCAGGATTTATTTTCTAATCAGGTAAGGAGCAAGCAGTAGTCATAGCAGGCCTAGAAAATAGTTAAGAGTCAGAATAAATGTGACTTCCTGAGAAAAATGAGTCTTCAGTGTGTAGTATGTATACTTTGAACAGTGGTTTGAACAGTTGACCACTGTCCTTGTGTATCATCCAGTAACACCTTCTTTCCTTAGACCTTTTTTTTTTTTTT